>CAMTDV010000025.1:19187615-19385115 GCA_947069175.1 Scalesia atractyloides | reverse complement strand
TAAACGTCGTTAGCCGCTTGCGGTGAGAACGTTTATCTATTAGGCCAGAGCGTGGGTCCAAATGCAAAGGGTAGTCGAATCAATTTGGGTAGTCAACGTCTCAAAACCCCGGACACTCCCAATTGATTTAAGCCTATATCGTCGATTTACGCATCATGGAGTTTATTATTTATGTGTTTAAAATTTTGAGAATTTTCCCTTTATTCGATTTCTGCCCTATTTATTCATCGCATTATCGATATCTCGCTTTATCGCTTTACGCTCCCTAAGCGCATGCACTACTCGCACAGCTCTCGTAATCTAAAACGCTAATTACTACACCAACCAAACTAATCGCTTAACTCGCTTATGCCTATGAGGACATGTGTGCCTCATAAGCGGTATTATCTTGCTTATCTCGCTTATATATATCGCTTATATCTCGCTATTATATCGCATCTCGAACGCGCTACGCTTTACTTATAAGAAGGTGAATATGTGCAAAGTATATGCTTACGTGAAATACGTGCTTATGTGCTTACGTGCTTATGTGCTTATGTGGATACGTGTTTATGTGTTTTTGTGCCTTGTATGAATAATTATAGTAAATATTTTAAACATAACTCTATTATAATCGAATCTCTACTAATCCAAATCTTTGTGTAGATGTCGTCACTCGGATCTCATACTCGCTGTACTGCTCAGCGCCACGGCGACAACAAGCGCATCGCTTCACTAGTCGCCAAGGAAGTGGCAAAAGTCATCCCGCAAATCGTCTCGGAAATTCATGCTGTGAGTAGCAACTCCTTAGTCGACTCGAAAACTGAGAATCCCAAGCCGCGATTCAGCTTCAAGAACTTCAAGGCTTGTGCACCTCTCGCCTCCACAGGCAATGACGGACCGAATTCTATGTTTCACTGGTTCGATGCTATTGAGGTCACTTTTAGGCAAAGTGGATGCCCAGATGACCTCCGCACCGTGAACGCTACCGGAGTCTTCCAGTCCCGTGCTCTCGACTGGTGGACAGCTGAAAGAAACAAGCGTGGAAATGATGAAGCCTACAATCTATCTTGGGAGGAACTCAAGGAAGTAATGATGAAGGAGTTCTGTCCTCCGCATGAAATGCAAAAGCTTGAGAATGAGTTTTGGAGTATCAAACAAGATGGTCCCGACAATGCTGGTTTCACTGCTCGGTTTAAGATTTTGAGCATCATCTGTCCCAGCCAGGTTGATACGACGGAGAAAGCTATCAACAAGTACATCCGTGGTTTACCCAAGTGTGTTGCAAGTTTCATGAAAGTTGCTCGTACTACAACCATCGAGGAAACCTACATGCTCGCCACTGAGATCAACGATCAGCGAGTTCAGGATGGTTATTTCAAGAACTCTGCTAAAGTCGCCAATCAAGCCGTCGTCGAACCACCCGCTGCTACCGAACCATCCAATGATCCAAAAGGAAAGCGTCAGGGACGCAAAAGAGGAAACCCGAGCAAGAACTATGCCCTCGCCGCTCCAGCGAACCCTCAGCTGCTTCAGTCAGCCGTTCCGAACGCACCCCCAGCTAAGCGTGCGTATACCGGACCTCACCCTTTGTGCCCTAAGTGCACTTATCATCATGCCATTGGTGGAAACTGCCGTTTTTGCACAAACTGCAACATCTACGGCCATTTTGCTGTGAGTTGCCGATCAGGTCCTCGCCAGCCAGCTCCAGCAGCTCTAGCTTTACCCGCTCCTCCTCAAGTCGATCAGAAGCAAGCTCCAAAAGCACGTGTGTGCTATGTGTGTGGTGATCCGAATCATTTCGCCAATGTCTGTCCGAATCGTCCTGTCAAGCAGGAGCAGCCAGCACCGCAGCCTCAGCAGCAGCCCCAGCCGCCGCAGTAGCAACCACAAGCTACGCGTGGCAGAGCCTTTAACCTCAATCACCGCTAGGCTTAGAATGACAACAATGTTGTCAATGGTACGTTTCTCGTTAATGGTATTTATGCTTCATGTTTATTTGATACTGGTGCCGATAATTGTTTTGTATCGTTAGAATTGGAAAAGGTTTTAAATTGTAAGCGCGCTAAACTCCAAAAAACTTTCGATGTGGAAGTCGCCACCGGAAGAACCATTACCGTTAATTCCGTCTTACGTGGTTGTAATCTCGATCTCAACAACCATGTCTTCTCGATCAATCTCATACCTATGCAGTTAGGTAGTTTCGATATCATAGTAGGTATGGACTTTCTTTGTGAAAACCATGCTGAAGTTGTATGTTTCGATAAAATGATTCGTTTTCCTCTTCCAAACGGTGATCAACTTCATGTTTATGGTGAAACTCCCTCAAAGAAGTTGATGCTTTTGTCATGTACTCGAGCACACAAATGTTTGCAAAAGCGATGTGTTACTTTCCTCGCCCATATCGTGAACCCGGAGAAAGAAAAGAAGACTTATAAAGACGTTCCCGTTGTTTGTGAATTTCCTAAGGTCTTTCCCGACGATTTACCTGGTTTACCCCCTACTCGAGATGTTGAATTCCGTATCGATTTGATTCCAGGTGTTACTCCAGTTGCTAAAGCTCCTTATCGTCTCGCATAATCAGAAATGCGTGAGCTATCAAGCCAACTTCAAGAGCTTCTTGATAAAGGTTTCATACGCCCGAGCACTTCGCCTTGGGGCGCACCCGTCCTTTTCGTGAAAAAAAAGGATGGATCGTTCCGAATGTGCATCGATTATCGAGAACTTAACAAACTCACGGTAAAGAACCGCTATCCTCTTCCTTGTATCGACGACTTATTTGATCAGCTACAAGGTGCTACTTGTTTTTCTAAGATCGATCTTTGTTCCGGTTATCATCAGTTACGCGTGTTGGAAGAACCGCCTTTCGAACCCGTTATGGCCATTTTAAATTCGTGGTCATGCCTTTTGGTCTTACCAACGCACCCGCTGTTTTCATGGATTTGATGAACGGTGTGTGTAAAGCTTTCTTGGATCATTTCGTCATTGTTTTCATCGATGATATCCTTATCTATTCGAAGTCGAGAGACGAGCACGCGCGTCTCTTCGTTTAGTCCTCGAACTTCTTTAAGGAAATCGTCTTTATGCTAAGTTCTCCAAATGTGAATTCTGGCTCGAAGAAGTCCAATTTCTCGGCCACATCGTTAATAGTCAGGAATTTACGTCGACCCTACAAATATCGAAGCCGTCAAGAGTTGGATTACGCCGAAGAATGCTTCCGAAATCCGTTCATTTCTTGGATTGACGGGTTATTACCGTCGATTCATCGCCGACTTATCGAAAATCGCCGTTCCGCTTACCGCTTTAACTCATAAAGACAAACCTTTCGTTTGGGAGATCAAGCAAGAGGAAGCTTTTCAAACTCTCAAGCGTATGCTATGCAACGCTCCTATCCTCGCTTTACCCGATGGAAACGACAATTTCGTTGTTTATTGTGATGCCTCTAACCTTGGTCTTGGTCGTGTGCTTATGCAACGAGACAAGGTTATCGCGTATGCGTCTCGTCAACTCAAGATCCACGAGAAGAATTACACGACCATGGCATTACCTCATCCATTCCATTACCTCGTCCATTCCATTCACTCGTCCATTCCATTACCCCATACCAAACAGACCCTTATAGTGAGATGATGACAATTTTGTAACTAATTTGGCGTTAGTTACGAATGAAAGAGAAAAAAAAAGAAATAGAAAAATTAGAATCGTTAACTTTTTTATTCAGTTATTTATTATAGCATTTCTTTTGAACATAAAGAGCCATATCTATTTATTATCTAAAAAGCTCAAAGCATTTTATTAATTAATTTGAGTATATTATTGTTGTATACTTAATTTTTTTAAATGATGATGTTTGATGCATTAACATATACATATAAGTGCGTAACTATATATATAATTGTGTGTTACTATATATACTATGTTACATTACTATAAATTCATGGGGGTTGTTATACAAAGACTTCATTAACTAACCCACCTATAAAACCATTCCTTGATTCCAAAACTCTGTTTCAAAAAGGGCAAACGAACCAGAGCAAATTCCGTTATCCATCCACACCACCAACAACAACACAAAATTCAATCTCTTCATCATCGATCTCTCAATAATAATCCTTTCAATCCGGCGTCGTTTCATCCACTTCATTTACATCTTCGATCTTGTTTCAGATTTTCCCCAAGTCTGAATTTCTAGGGTTTTTTTTACGAATTCATCAGCCATGGTTTATGACTCGATTGCCGATGCTTTGAACGGCCCACTCCTGCCTCCAATCCCAATTCATCAGCAACGACCATATTTTTGTCTCACATGCCCCGTCCTCAACATCTCCATCCTGCCGTATAGTATGACGCTGCCATGAAGGAAATGGGTTGGGGGCGTCGCCTGGCCAGGCCGTGCCTGGACGACTCCCCACACTGAATGTTGTAACAACTCGTAAATTCGTTGTATCTTTTTCGATATTCAGTTTGTACCTTCCGTTTGTAAATCCGAGATTTGATTAATAGAATGGGTTATGTTTGCTAATTATATTTTATTACAGCTATCTCGCATTTAATCGCTTATTAAACGCTAATTCAACGCAAGTACAAGTAACTGTGTTACTTTAACAGCCGAGTGTGTTGGTGTACAATAACCACTCGTGCCATCGCATCGCAAAACGCAGTTAATTATGTGGGATTATGTTTTATTTGTGTTATACTTGTTTATGTTATGGTTTGATATCGCTAAAACGCTCGCACGCTCACGTAACTCGCTCTCCCTCAATTCAATAGTAATATAACGCTTAACGCTTCGCTTAAACGCTTAATGTAACTATCTAATACGAACCGAATCGCCAAAAAAAACTCCTAACGCGAAATAAACGAACAAAACTTAGCCAATAGGAAAAGTTCGCCCGAACTTGCCTAGGCTTCAGAATTCCCCCAATTTCCAGCAGGTTCGCTCGAACTTGCGCTTTTCCAAGCTGAACTGGCCAAGTTCGCCCAAACTTGTGCCAAGTTGGCCCGAACTTGTGCCAAGTTCGCTTGGAAAGTGACAAGTTCGCCCGAACTTGATCTCAAATAGCCAATTCTCCACTTCACCTATAAATAGTCAGCTCCTCTTCTCATTTGAACTTGCTGCAAGTTTGCCCAAAACCTCCCGAAACCGAAAACCTCTGATTTCCAAGTAAGAATCAACTCGTTTTCAAACTACAACAACGTTTTACAACGATTTTGCACAAGATTTTGCCTTCGATTTCATCAAAACTCCTTTGTTTACGAAAATCTTCATCTTTTTATGGAAAACTTCTGTTTTTCACTTAGATTTATGCCTAGATCTAAGTAAAACCTTTTAAACATCGATTTTTACACAATATTCGGACTAAATGACGTATATTTCGTTCACTTTGAAGTGGAACGAGGCGTTGTCAAGTAAGATCTCCGATTCGGAAGCACAAGGACGAAATCGTCACTTTGCACAAACTGGACTAAACCTTACGAACCTTCAAGTTCGCCCGGATTAGTCCGAGTTTCTGTAAAATGGCTAAAACTCGCTCCAAAAGACCTCTTCAGCCTGGGTTTTGCTCAGTAGCCTAAGGTTGGAGAGATGGACACTCGATTTCCTCAGCAAACGATGCGAAAACGCACGAATTGGATGCCAAAACAGTCAAGTTCGCTCGGAAAACATCAAGTTCGCTCGAACTTGTCACCAGATTGGTGACCAATTCGCCCGAACTTGATCAAATTTGACAGAAAACCCACAAGTTCGCCCGAACTTGTACTGATTCCAAGGAATCAGGACAAGTTCGCCCGAACTTGTATCACCCTTCATCAAACAGGGCAAGTTCGCCCGAACATGTACCTCCAGTAAGTCTAAACAGTCAAGTTCGCCCGAACTCGTACCCCATGGTATAAGTTTGCCCGAACTTGTCTATTGTTCCTTCAACAGTTGACCGTTTCAGCATTTCAGAAGACTGATGCACTTCTGTTCGCTTACAGGCTGATCCCGGCGCTCTCCTTGACTTACATCAGATCCCATCACTCTCTCAAATCGCATCGACTGTGAGTATACTTGAACCCATTTACGCTTAAACGCACTTTTGGGTGTCACATATGTTCTATATCAAATCACATCACACAACTCAAACTCTTATTAGCAATCCGCTATACATGACTATACGTGAAATCTGCTGAATTATATGTGTTACTTGATTGCTAGTACGCATCCCTTAATATGATAGCTTGCTAGAGGTTGACCCGCCACCCGGAGGCCCGGGGTTGTTAATGTCACACCAGACCCGCAGCGGAATAAGAGTCGGGGCATAATTGGGTTATCACCAAAGCTCATGATGTTTACTAAAATGTTTCATATTTATTAAATTCAAATAACAAATTAAATATCCAAATCAAAATTCATACAATTACAAGGAAATGAAACTATGTAAATAATCCAAAGCTTAAAATGATTTGTTCTTCTAGGCCTTCCTATGTGTTTCTTGCCTCAACTGGATCACCTGTATCATGTGTAAAACGGGGGATATTTTGGGTCAACAAAAGTTGGCGAGTGAACCTTGATAAAACATTGTTATTAATTTCTTATTTTATTTAATATTGAAAATTTGTGCAATAATCACATGTGAGCAAACATATATAAATAACAAACACAAACCACTTTGAATGAGTATATGATATGAATGATGATGAATGTGAGATCAAGGCTCAATCAAACGGAGCCGATCTTATGAGGCACCTGATGCTTAACCCGTCTCCCACGGAGAACTGATAGGTCTAATGAAATGCGTGCACTGAAAATAATGAATCCAAACTACATATAATCCACACAACAATTGATATACATTTGATACACATTTGATCACGGATATGATGGATGCACAAGTGTTTAAATATAGTAAAGAATTAAACGACACATGATACACCCCAAAACATGATTAAAACGGGGAATTGATAGAGATTCACTCACATTGGGTGCGTTCTGTGATGACGTTGGATGCGCACGAATTTTAGGATTTGATCGACGAGGGAAAAACTAACCTAAAATAATAACGAAATGATTCGGTAAATAAATTGATTTTAATTGAAATTAATACTTTTAATTCATACTCTTATTGGGATTTTTAGATTTATTTTTGTGAGTTTAAGGAAGTTTTCTAACTTTAAAAATCTTATTTTTAAGTATTTTTAAATGATTTTCTGATTAAATAAATAAATAAAAAGAAATAAAAACATTGACTTTTTTTGACCCCCGTTGACCGTTGACCGATCGGACTGTGTGTTTATATGCGCTGAGTGGGGTTCGAACTCGGGACCTCTCGTATACGTGCACACAGCTCTACCAACTGAGCTACGTGTCTAACCCGAAATATTCTCTGTTTTAATTATATTTATATACTAATTAATTTTTAACTTATTTGGTTTTTTTATTAAAAACGATTTATACGGCCAAACCGGTTGCAGGGACCCGGAGTCGAACTCGGGTCCTTCGGTTCGAGTGCACACAGCCCAACCAGTTGGGCTGTGTTTTAAATCTGTTTAACTTATGGATTATATCACTCTTATAAACATTCTGTGACGTGATCTGATTAAGTTTTAAAAATGTTGGTTTTATTTCTGAAAGTCGGTACGTGTGCGATTTGAACTCGGGACGTGTGTATTGTTTGTGCACACAGTCCACCGCTGGACTGTGTGTCTAACCCGTTTGAATATCTGAATATATTTTTACTTATACTTATTTGTGACTTCATCTTCTTTGTTTAAGAATACAGAACAGTGAAATCCGACTGTTCTTGTTTAATTGTTCACGACCTAAACTCGATTGAAATGAACAGAGAAATTAAATGATATGGTATACCAGAACAGCGGGTTTGCTTCGGTTTTCCGGCAAGTGTCGTTGGCTCTGATTTGCGATGTCTGGCTGTATGAACTGTTTAACAGTTTTGATTATTGATTTGAACGATTAAAACATAAATTAAGAGATAGCAGAGAAGTTTAGACAGTTAAACCGACTGATGAATGAATACGGTTTTCTGACGATCGATTCCGGCGAAATTGAAGTTTCCGGCGACGTGCTCTGGAAGGATTAAAGCTTCGAAAGAGAGTGCGATTCTGGGCGAAAAGGTTACCAGAGGTTTGGGTGGGTATTTATAAGGAGGAACAGGGTGTATTTGGTTCGAATTTGGGTCTTGATTCGTGGTCAAAGTTTTCCGGCGGTTATGACTGAAATTGAGGGTTAGACATCGGTTATAACCGATGTCGAAATTAGTTCACACGTTTCACTCAAAGGAAACGGTCATAATTCGCGATAATCTCGGCTTTTCCGGCGACTGCGAATTTGGGCGCGCTGATTACCGGTTTGACTTTCAGTTTCATTATAAGTGTTATTTGTTTTAATGTTTATCACAAAGACAGTGTGTGGCGGAGCGGTGTGTTGTGTGTTTTGGCTTGTGGGTGACCCGGGTTCGAAACCCGGCGTCTACATTTATTTTTTTATTCCTTATTTATTAGTAATTTTAAATTATGGTTTTTAAATTCTAATATACTTATTAATTATGTATCGTTTAAAATTAATAACAACTATAAATACGCAACGAAAATTATAACTGGATATTTGATTGATAAACGAAGCGGGTTTTGAAAACCTGTTTTTCGACGGATGTTACAGTATCCCCTACTTTTAGAAATTTCGTCCCGAAATTTAAGTAGTAGTGGTAACATGAAAAAGATGCGGGTATTTCTCGCGCATTGAGTCTTTACGTTCCCAGGTAAACTCAGGTCCTCGTTTCGACTCCCAACGTACCCTGACAACTGGAATACGACTTCGTCTTAAACGCTTCTCTCCGAAGTCCATGATTTCTACTGGTCTTTAAATGAAGTGCATAGATTCATCGATCCGAATGTCTTCTAGAGGAATATGGAGGTTTTCATCGGCGAGGCACTTCTTCAAGTTTGATACGTGGAATGTGGGATGAATTCTGTTGAGCTCTTCTGGTAGGTCAAGCTTGTATGCTACATGACCTACTCTTTCAAGTATCTTGAAAGGTCCTATGTAGCGTGGTGCTAGCTTGCCCTTCTGGCCAAAACGAACCACTCCCTTCCACGGTGATACTTTTAAAAGTACTTGATCACTAATGTCAAATTCCAAGGGCTTTCGTCGTTTGTCTGCATAACTCTTTTGACGACTTTGAGCCGCTAGAAGATTGTTTCGAATTTGAATGACCTTGTCGGTTGTTTCTTGAATTAACTCTGGATCGGTGATTTGTGATTCCCCAATTTCGTGCCAACATACTGGAGATCGGCACTTACGACCATATAAAGCTTCGAAAGGAGCCATGCAGATACTTGAATGATAGCTATTGTTGTACGAAAATTCAACTAATGGTAGATGAGCGTCCCAATTCCCTTTGAAGTCTATGACACATGCTCGAAGCATGTCTTCAAGAGTTTGGATGGTGCGTTCAGATTGACCATCAGTTTGAGGATGAAAAGCGGTACTGAGGTCTAATCGTGTACCCAAGGCGGTTTGTACGGCTCGCCATGTTCTTGAAGTGAAACGACCATCATGGTCTGAAATGATGCTTAAAGGTACACCATGACGGCTTACGATCTCGCTGATGTAGATACGAGCTAACTTCTCGTTTTTGAAGTCCTCGCGAATCGGTATGAAGTGAGCTGATTTTGTAAGACGATCAATGATTACCTATATGGTGTCATACCCACTGGAGGTGCGAGGTAACCCGGTAATGAAGTCCATGGTTATGTTTTCCCACTTCCATACAGGTATTTCAGGTTGGATTAGAACTCCTGAAGGTCTTTGATGTTCAGCTTTTACTTTGGAACAGGTAAGGCACTTGGAAACAAAAACAGCGATATCCTTTTTCATGCCAGGCCACCAGTAGGTGTATCGTAGGTCTTGATACATCTTGTCGGCTCCTAGGTGTACAGAGTATCGTGTTTTGTGTGCCTCATTCATGAGGAAATCACAAAGGTTATCGTGATCAGGAATCCATATGCGATTTAAATAGTATAGAATACCGTCGGATTTGGTTTTGATTTTTAGTTCAGCTCCACACGACAGTTCATCGCGTACATCATTTTCTGTTACAGAAACATGTTGAGCTGCTCGGATTCGATCTTTAATGTCGGTTATGATTTGCGAACAGAGAAGACGAATGGAGTTCGCATAACCTTTTCGACTGAGCGCATCGGCCACTACGTTTGCCTTGCCAGGATGATACCGAATTTCACAGTCGTAGTCGTTGAGAAGTTCGACCCATCTTCGTTGCCTCATATTCAACTCCTTTTGGTTGAAGATATGTTGGAGACTTTTGTGGTCAGTGTATATTTCACACTTGGTACCATAAAGGTAATGTCTCCATAACTTGAGAGCGAACACAACGGCTCCAAGTTCCAGGTCGTGAGTGGTGTAATTCTTCTCATGAACTTTGAGTTGCCAAGAAGCATAGGCTATCACTTTTCCTCTTTGCATTAATACACAGCCTAGCCCTTGCCCTGATGCGTCGCAATATACTACAAAGTCATCGCAACCTTCAGGGAGTATGAGGATAGTGCGTCACAAAGTTTTTGCTTTAGGGTTTGGAAGGCTTCTTCTTGTTTAGGTCCCCATATGAAGGGTTTTCCTTTATGAGTCAAAGCCGTGAGTGGTACAGCAATACGGGAAAAATTGGCAATGAAGCGGCGATAGTAACCAGCCAAACCAAGAAATGATCTTACTTCGGTAGGGGTACGTGGCGCTTGCCATTCCTGTACTGCCTTGATTTTTGAAGGATCGACATGTATTCCCTTGTCATTGACGACATGTCCAAGGAATTGTACTTCTCTTAACCAGAATTCGCATTTTGAGAACTTAGCGTAGAGCTTTTCAGTCCTTAAAAGTGTAAGGATGAGTCGAAAGTGTCGCTCATGATCGGATTTAGACTTGGAGTAGATAAGAATATCGTCGATGAAGACTATGACGAAACGGTCGAGGTAGGGTTTGCATACCCTATTCATTAGATCCATGAAGACAGCGGGGGCGTTGGTTAAACCGAATGGCATGACCATGAATTCGTAATGACCATAACGAGTTCGGAAGGCGGTCTTTGGGACGTCTTCTTCATGTACTCTGAGCTGATGATAACCAGAACGAAGGTCGATTTTTGAGAAACAGGTGGCGCCTTGAAGTTGATCTAGGAGGTCACGATGCGAGGTAGTGGGTAGCGATTCTTAACCGTTAACTTGTTGAGTTCTCTGTAGTCGATACACATGCGAAACGTTCCATCTTTCTTCTTCACAAAAAGAACAGGTGCACCCCAAGGCGAGGAGCTAGGACGTATGAATCCTTTGTCAGTCAGTTCCTGCAGTTGACTGGCCAGCTCTTGCATTTCGGATGGGGCTAGCCTATAAGGAGATTTTGCGACTGGTGTAGCGCCAGGTACAAGATCGATGCGGAATTCGACTTCTCTCACAGGAGGGAGTCCTGAGATGTCGTCGGGAAAGACTTGTAGGAATTCCTTCACCACTGGTATATCTTCGAGTTTCTTCTCCTTGTTTCCCTTTTTGACGACGTGAGTTAGGAATGCGACATAGTTCTTGCGGAGATATTTTCGGCCTTGAAGGCAGGACATTAATTTGAGATCTTTCGAAGGGGTTTCTCCAAAGATACGTAGGGTCTGACCGTCTGCAAGAGGTATACGAATGAACTTTTCGCGGCATACTACTTCAGCGTGATGCTGGCTGAGCCAGTCCATACCGATTATAATATCGAAACTTCCCAACTTCATAGGAATGAGGTCAACTTGAAAATCGTGATCGTTTAGGGTGAGAGTACAATTGCGTATAATAGAATCTAATGAGACGGGTTTTCCGTCAGCAACTTCCACCGTCAGAGATTCGATGAGATTAACACGAGGTTGGTCGATGATAGATTCAAATTCTAAGGACACAAAGCTCTTATCCACGCCAGTATCGAATAACATGGATGCATAACTACCATTGATGAGAAATGTACCGTTAACCACGTTGTTGTCAGCCTAGCTTGGTTGGCATTGATGTTGAAAGCTCTTCCTCTAGCAGTGGAGAGCTTGGTTAGCTTGGTTTACCGGATTTGCTTGAGCTTGGGCATGGATGATGTTCACCAAGCGTGGACATGTGTTCCTGAAGTGGTTTGGGTCTCCACAGTTGTAACAAGCTCGCATGGTTGCATCATAGGGTAGTTGGGTTGGTAGTAGGATTGGGCTATGTGTTATGCGGATGGTAGGAGCAAGGGTTGTTGGGGCTTGACCCACTTGTTTGAGTTTGGGTTTGGGTTGACTGGTTATTCGTGAAGGATACGGAGGTTTGGATGGTGTGACCTGCACGGCCACAGCTTGTGCAATGTTGGCAGGGATTTTCGGAAGGTGATGGTACTGACAACGGTTGCATTTTGGGTATGGGCCGTGTATGGCTTTTTAAATGGTGCAAGCGGAGGAGCAATTTTGGGTAATTGGTGCAGCGGTGATAGGAGGGTTGGTTTGGGTGACAGCAAATTTCTGCTGTTTCGTTTTCCTTCTTACCAGCAAACTTCGAAGAGGAGACGGAATGGTTTGGAGTTTGGGCCTCAATGGGGGCTTTCTTTTTCTCATCCTTGAATTTGCCGTTCCGGATGCGATTCTCGGTGAGTTCTGTGGCTAATTCCATTGCGGCTTCAAGTGTTGCAGGCGAAGTGCTTAAAACCGAATCTTGGATTTTCGAGGGGAGGCCTCGAATGTAGTGTTCGACTAAGCGGTACAGTGAGGTGAACAAGTTGGGGATCATTTGGTTCAGTTCGAGAAATCTCTTGTTGTAGGAAGTGTGATCTCCTTCCTTTTGTTTCAACGAGTGGAATTCATCTTCCAACTTTTTGATTTCGCTTCTTGGACAGAAGCGCCTTGTCATGAGTTCCCTTAACTCTTCCCATGTTAAGGCCATGGCATCTTCGACTCCTCGCTTACCCTTTTCTGTGTTCCACCAGGTAAGGGCTACCCCAAACAGTCTCCCTGTTGCATAACGTACCTTGCGATCCTCAGGACAATCGCAATTGAGGAAAGTGTTCTCCATTTCTTCAAACCAGTGAAGGAGAGCAGTAACACCTTCGGTCCCTTCATACTTTGGGGGATCGCAAGATTTGAAGTGTTTGTAGGAGCACTTTTTGGAGTAAGGGTTGGCGACGCTCTGGTCTTCTTGATTGGGAGGGTTGATGGGATTTGCGGTGAGGGCTTGTTGAACTTGGATCACGATGTCAGGAAGCACTGCGGCCATTTGTTTAGCAATTTGTATGGCCAAGCATTCATTGGATCTTCCTGACTTTCTACCTCCACGTAGTTGCCTAGCTGACATCTACAGGAACATACATAGGAAGATTGTGAGTTTAAGAAGTTTCTAGGTGTCATGTGTCATTTTAAAAGAATAAAAATACATAACTACCAATAATGCAACTACATCCATGGGATGTCTTGGGTTTGCTCATGTTTGGGCCTCCAATGTCCCCCATACCATCGCCTGTATAGTCATGTGGGCCCCATGACTATTGGGCTTGGTAGGATTCACATTGGTGTTGGCGGATTAACACTCGCATCACCCGAATGAAAACCGTGAAATATGATTGCGAGATGTATGGTAGGAGGGTGTCCAGGTGTAGACACAATGACAACTCAAAGTGGGTTAGCTCACACGACGTTTGGTATAGCATGCTTTGGCCTAATAGGTCCTTCGTACTCTCATCGTTAGTCCCCAGGTAGGCAAACTGGTCCTTTATTTTGGATTTATACGAATGCCAAGCCTAGACAGGACGTTCCGACTACCGGTACTCGTACCCTTCCAGTTACTACATGCCCGTCATGAGAACTCACTTTGATGTGATTTGAAAAAATACAAAAATCATTGCAAAAATCATGGGAATTGTGAGGTGTGTGCTCTCATGGATATGATATGTTATGAGGATATGATTTATGATGAGCATTGTATAATAACATGTATTTGTGAGCATGCTTGCATAACACTGAGTGTAACAATAAACATAAAGCATATAAACATCATGAATTTTTTATGTAACGCATAAACAATTTAAAATTTTAATCAACTATAGTATAGGCTCTAAGGGTCTAATAACCTATCCTATATCCCTATAGTCATGGCTCTGATACCAATCTGTCACACCCCGACCCGCAGCGGAATAAGAGTCGGGGCATAATTGGGTTATCACCAAAGCTCATGATGTTTACTAAAATGTTTCATATTTATTAAATTCAAATTACAACTTAAATATCCAAATCAAAATTCATACAACTACAAGGAAATGAAACTATGTAAATAATCCAAAGCTTAAACTGATTTATTCTTCTAGGCCTTCCTATGTGTTTCTTGCCTCAACTGGATCACCTGTATCATGTGTAAAACGGGGGATATTTTGGGTCAACAAAAGTTGGCGAGTGAACCTTGATAAAACATTGTTATTAATTTCTTGTTTTATTTAATATTGAAAATTTGTGCAATAATCACATGTGAGCAAACATATATAAATAACAAACACAAACCACTTTGAATGAGTATATGATATGAATGATGATGAATGTGAGATCAAGGCTCAATCAAACGGAGCCGATCTTATGAGGCACCTGATGCTCAACCCGTCTTCCATGGGGAACTGATGGGCCTAATGAAATGCGTGCACTGAAAATAATGAATCCAAACTACATATAATCCACACAACAATTGATATACATTTGATACACATTTGATCATGGATATGATGGATGCACAAGTGTTTAAATATAGTAAAGAATTAAACGACACATGATACACCCCAAAACATGATTAAAACGGGGAATTGATAGAGATTCACTCACATTGGGTGCGTTCTGTGATGACGTTGGATGCGCACGAATTTTAGGATTTGATCGACGAGGGAAAAACTAACCTAAAATAATAACGAAATGATTCGGTAAATAAATGGATTTTAATTGAGATTAATACTTTTAATTCATACTCTTAATGGGATTTTTAGATTTATTTTTGTGAGTTTAAGGAAGTTTTCTAACTTTAAAAATCTTATTTTTAAGTACTTTTAAATGATTTTCTGATTAAATAAATAAATAAAAAGAAATAAAAACATTGACTTTTTTTGACCCCGTTGACCGTTAACCGGTCGGACTGTGTGTTTATATGCGCTGAGTGAGATTCGAACTCGGGACCTCTCGTATACGTGCGCGCAGCTCTACCAACTGAGCTACGTGTCTAACCCGAAATATTCTCTGTTTTAATTATATTTATATACTAATTAATTTTTAACTTATTTGGTTTTTTTATTAAAAACGATTTATACGGCCAAACCGGTTGCAGGGACCCGGAGTCGAACTCGGGTCCTTCGGTTCGAGTGCGCACAGCCCAACCAGTTGGGCTGTGTGTTAAATCTGTTTAACTTATGGATTATATTACTCTTATAAACATTCTGTGACGTGATCTGATTAAGTTTTAAAAATGTTGGTTTTATTTCTGAAAGTCGGTACGTGTGCGATTTGAACTCGGGACGTGTGTATTGTTTGTGCACACAGTCCACCGCTGGACTGTGTGTCTAACCCGTTTGAATATCTGAATTTAATTTTACTTATACTTATTTGTGACTTCATCTTCTTCGTTTAAGAATACAGAACAGTGAAATCCGACTGTTCTTGTTTAATCGTTCACGACCTAAACTCGATTGAAATGAACAGAGAAATTAAATGATATGGTATACCAGAACAGCGGGTTTGCTTCGGTTTTCCGGCAAGTGTCGTCGGCTCTGATTTGCGATGTCCGGCTGTATGAACTGTTTAACAGTTTTGATTATTGATTTGAACGATTAAAACATAAATTAAGAGATAGCAGAGAAGTTTAGACAGTTATACCGACTGATGAATGAATACGGTTTTCTGACGATCGATTCCGGCGAATTGAAGTTTCCGGCGACGTGCTCTGGAAGGATTAAAGCTTCGAAAGAGAGTGCGATTCTGGGCGAAAAGGTTACCAGAGGTTTGGGTGGGTATTTATAAGGAGGAACAGGGTGCATTTGGTTCGAATTTGGGTCTTGATTCGTGGTCAAAGTTTTCCGGCGGTTATGACTGAAATTGAGGGTTAGACATCGGTTATAACCGATGTCGAAATTAGTTCACGTGTTTCAGTCAAAGGAAACGGTCATAATTCGCGATAATCTCGGCTTTTCCGGCGACTGCGAATTTGGGCGCGCTGATTACCGGTTTGACTTTCAGTTTCATTATAAGTGTTATTTGTTTTAATGTTTATCACAAAGACAGTGTGTGGCGGAGCGGTGTGTTGTGTGTTTTGGCTTGTGGGTGACCCGGGTTCGAAACCCGGCGTCTACATTTATTTTTTATTCCTTATTTATTAGTAATTTTAAATTATGGTTTTTAAATTCTAATATATTTATTAATTATGTATCGTTTAAAATTAATAACAACTATAAATATGCAACAAAAATTATAACTGGATATTTGATTGATAAACGAAGCGGGTTTTGAAAACCCGTTTTTTTACGGATGTTACAGTTAAGGGTCACATTTTTATTTCGCATTTATTTTCTCTTTAGGATGTGGACACTTGTTCGCATGCCTCGATCAATCGCGGTTTGTTGGTTTACTTGAATCTAGTAGATACATAGTTCACTTCTCTTACGTATGTCATGCGGTGTATGCTAAACGGTTTTATATCTATATTGTACGCAAACATGTATGCTCATCTTTACTTAATTGTATTGACGTTTTATTTTAACATATGTGGCAGATTGAGGATATTTGCTAGTGCTGCTTTGGTTTAGGATTACCTTTAGAACTCATGTAATAAACCTATGGGAGATCGAACTTGATAGGTTTTAAGAGATATTATGTTTTGTAATATTTATTGGGATTTTATTGTTTAATAGTATTGGATGTTGAACGTTTAAATATTATCGCATAATAGTTGTTATGGAATTTCTCTTGAGACAATCTGGTTCGCCTAGTGCCACGTCCCGATGTTTACGCCATCGATTGAAGTGTCACAAATGACCTACCATCCAACATTACATCCAAATGATAAGAAACATGCATTCGGCGATAACATTGTCGGATTTTACAATCATTGCAATTGACATTCATATATTAAATACTAAGCAATATTATCTTTACCAAAGTCAAATGTAAAGATGATACTCTTCATTCATTTGTAAATAAGTCAAGTGTTTAACATAACATATCTTAATACTAATATTTACCCTTGATTAAATATAAAAAAATTTGTTTATCAATAAGATATAAAAGGAGTTGCGTGTATTATAATCTTCAAAATTAATTTAATTTTATATTTTATTCAAAGCTGGTTTTCTTTTTTATTTTGAACATATAAAAAAGTTATTAAATTATATCGGGTAAAAACTTAAATAATACTAACAGTTATAACAACCATTAGAACTTTAGAGGTGGAACCAAATTGATGTGGAATGTACGGATTAAGTAGAAAATGATAGAGTTGCATCTCTCTAAGGACATGGTCCACAATAGGGAGTCATGAAAGCGTAGCACTTTAGGTAGACGTTGCATGTGACTTTCTTTGTGTTGTGTCTTGCTAGATCAACTTTGCATGTCTATATGTTATATATCATGTTGTATGTGCGTGATGTTGTACCACTCTTTTTACTGTTGGTATCTTTCTGTTTCTATACATTTTGTTTTGTGTGTTAGTTGTTGTATGCTTTGGAGTCATGGGTGTCTCTGGAGTTGAGGGTATCCCTGAAAGCAGTATTTGTATCCTCGAAGATGCAGGTAAGGTTTGTCTACATCTTGTTCCCCCTTGACCCTACCAATAATTTTGTTATTTGTGAGATTTATTGGGTATGATTGTTATTGTTTAATCTCGTTATATAGGAAAAATTATAAAAGAGCTTTTAATGTTATAAGAATATTCCTACTTTAATACTTTCTTCATTTCTATGACGTTCCACAACAAAAATAGGAAAAAGAATATTGGTTGCATGTCGTAAAGAAGCAAGGTAATGTTGTTCCAAATATGATCGGTTGATGCATACCTTATACTTGCCAAGACACCCCACTGATGGATGATTTTGATGACACCATCCATATCAAATTATATTAATTCGTTATCATCATATTAAGCTATATTGATTCGTTATCATCAAGTATGCTTCACATGCAAGTTCTTGTGATTTGTATGCTAATAAAGTGGGTGAACTTTGAATAGGCTAAAAGTAGCTATATAGCAATTACCTTATTATTAAATCTTTATATTTTTATTTGTATATTTACAAAAGAAGTAAATTCATATAAACACAATATGTTTAGTTATATATTTACAAAAGAGGTAAATTTCATACAAATACAATATTCTTAGTAACCTTCAAAGTTTAAACCGGTTGTAAGGTTGTAAATGAAGTTCAACGTATAAACCATTGAGTTTTCAATCATGGGGATCATTTTTGCATAGTTTGGCGTCGTTGATTGGTTGTAGGCACCTACCACTTGTACTAGTTATTTCTATTATGAGCTATCATGGTGTGTATACGCGGGTAGCCTTATGTCGGAAAATCTGAGCCAGCTAAGTGTTTGTTATATGAATGTGGTGGGGTAAGGTCCTATACGTTCATGACCATGCGCGCCATTTGATAGCTTACCTCTTCAAAGTGCCAATGGTTCTTAATGCCTCTTCATTTTATGCCTTGTTATGAATCTTTTGTAATTTTTATAAATCAACATATAGGGTATACGCCATATGAAATTAAGAACTTCACGTATTGGAGTGTGATGTATGCAACACAAAACCACTTCACGCACCGCACTTACATTATATCCAACTATAAGACATGTATGAGGCAAGTTTTGTGGTGAATAGAGCAATTTTTTATTACCAACTTATATTAAATCAAACTTATAAAATATTTTGAATATCTTATCTACAATGACACGTGGCCTTTTTGATAGCTTTTTATTTATTTTATTACTCTAAAAACTATAATAATATATACTTTTATAGTTTTATCCCCTCTCCATTTAAGTCCATTTATCACGTTTTATGGATCAATACATTATTATTGGTGTAACTTAGCAAGTTTTTTGATAAATTATTCCTAAATTTATTTAAAAATTAATTTTATTAGTTAAAAAAATACATTTTCATTTCCCTTTTTATTTATATTTACAAGTTAAGCAAATTTAAATCTAAACAAATTTATTTTTGAATAATATACACAGGTTATTAAAACCCAGTTTTATACCTTATCCAAACTGGTTCCCATAGGGCATGGTTTTTCTGGCCCAATATCCAGCTATGGATATTGACCCACCCAATTCTTCGTCTTGATTGTACCTGTATCTGATTCTATATTTCGAACCATTTTTTTTTGGAAAACCCGGATTACACACCTCTAATTATAAGTTTATAACCTTTATATGCAGGAAAAATTAATAATTAACCACATTGTTTGTTATATATCTCCATTATGTGTAAAAAGTATTATCTTTGTTATTATATCCATCCATACGTACAAAATACAAATTTAAAAAATAAATAATGGTTGTTGAATCGCAAGCTGAAATTAAGAATAGACTCAAATTTCAGCTCCTTGAGATAAACAAATCGTGTCAAGCTATCTATATGTACAAAGTACAAATTTAAAATATAAATAATGGTTGTTAAACCACAAGCTGAAATTAGGCTTTATTTGAGCCAAACATAAACTCAAATTTCGAATAAACAAGTCGTGTCAAGCTGACTTGTTTAAACTTAGAAACCAATCTCCTGGTGAAGCTAACTTAGCTCCCCTTGCTTATTAGAAATAAGAAGCCTTACCTGCAACCAAAAGTTATTTGGTTGGTTCTTTTTAGCAATTTGGTGGTCGGTGACTCAATGACACCTCACTTTCTAATTCATATGTCAAACCAATGTATCCATATATTGTAAGTCACTAGGCTGGCTGCATATACAAAATATACTCTTCATATGTTTTACTCCTTCAACTTATAAAAAGCATTTTAAGAGGCACGCAATTTGATAAAAATGATCACATAGATTACATATATTTCTTACGATATATATTTGAAAATGACTTATAAATAACAATTCAAGCTATCCATATTAAGCCACAAGCCCACAACTACTTATCAATGGTTATATAAATAAAGCTAATTAGCGCCTATGTAATTAAGTATGACACACAAAATGAGAATTACAAATAACGGGTTTCATTACTTATTTATAAAGAGATAACTATTATATTAGTTTTTACTACTATTATATTAGTTTTTACTGGGTTTCATTACTTATTTATAAAGAGATAACTATTATATTAGTTTTTACTAACTAATTATATTCCTGGAAAACATATTAATTAACATCAAACACAAGGAGTAAATAAAAAGTGTATAAATTTGGATACTAAAAACCAATCCGGAACCAAAACAACCCGAATCTAACATGTATTTAGTTAGTTTTAACTAAAAAAAATCTGAGTTTGGTTAGTTTGAATCCAGGATTTTTTTAATTCTAGCAAAAATTCATCGCTTACATATGAATCGGAATTTAATCACTCACAAATATCAAAGGTTTAAGTTACGATTGTTACCTTTTTAACATCAACCTTTTAAACCTATTTTTTTTAAAAACGACAATACACACACTCTCGAACTCTACTCCTAAAGTATTAATACTTAAACCACCTAACCTTACATTTGGAGGGATTTTAAATTTTAACCCGCACCATTTTTGTGGAGGGCAAGCAACATATCAATAGACCAATAGGTGATGAGTTAAAGTTACGATTTATAACAACTATTCTGCTATAAAAGTCTATACGTTTAATTTTTTTTATTTTAATCCAGGTTATCTCATTTTCTATCCTTGTTCATCTCTGCTTAATATAATACATTTACTAAATAAACAAAACACCATTTTGCTCTAAGAAGTACTAACTGAAACCCCAAATGAGAAGATAATTACTTAATTAGTACTCCCTTCATTATAAACTTATATATTTCTATTTCAGTTATTTTAAAAATAGTATGTTTAATTAAAAAAATGTTTTTTTCTACCTTTTTCTAGTTCACGGTTCACCCTCAATTGCATTCAGTCACGTAATATAGTTATTAATGCACTATAAATGCATAAGATTAGTTACGTAGTTAAAACTTACTTAAATTAAAACCATTTTTAGTGGACGCTATTTGAGTAATGTATATCATTATCATTTGTAATCGTAACGTATAAAATAAAAAATCGAAAGATTATTAAAAAAAATCCCAAAAAGATTCTATAATTTCCTCAATATATACCCCTTCACATTCTTCATTCTCCTCACACTTTCTGCTTTGTTTCTACTTCAACAATGGCTTTGTGCTACATTCTCATATTAACAGCAGTTCTGACGTCAGCCAACGCTCTTGTTCCCGGAGGTTACACCGGAGGGCCGTGGGAAACCGCCCACGCCACCTTCTACGGTGGCAAGGATGCCTCTGGCACCATGGGTTCGTTTCCATGCATTCCTTTTTATTTATTTAATTATTATTATTATTTTATTTTTTTTCTTAACGGATAACTCAAACACCCTTTTATATTTTTCTTTTTTTATTCAGAAATTAAATGGGTTGTGATTTTAGGTGGTGCATGTGGGTATGGGAACCTTTACAGCCAAGGATACGGCGTGAACACGGCGGCGCTAAGCACAGCGCTGTTCAACAATGGGCTGAGTTGTGGTGCTTGTTTCAAGCTCAAGTGTGTGGATGACCCTAAATGGTGCCACCCCGGTAGCCCTTCTATATTCATCACCGCTACCAATTTCTGCCCGCCAAACTTTGAAAAACCTAGTGATAGTGGCGGGTGGTGCAACCCCCCTCGCGCCCATTTCGATCTTTCCATGCCTATGTTTCTCAAGATTGCGGAGTACCGCGCTGGCATTGTCACTGTGTCATATTGTCGGTTAGTTTTGTTAACCTCTCACATTATATTTTGTGGGTTTAAATCTTTGCAAGTGGAAGATTACTAAGGGATGAATATTTAGGTGTAAAAAAGTTAGATTAAGACAATATCTTAACAAAAGAGTTTGTTTTTTTTTTATTAGACGAAGGTTTAATAGAGATTTTGAGTTAATTTCTGTAAAGTGATTTGTTATAGTAATTTATCATTAGCAATAATATCACTTACCATATATTACGTTTTGTAAAGATATTTTTTCTTACCTATGCTGATTTGTAAAAAAGAAAAAGAAAAAAGATTTCTATATATTAAACATAATCACATGTTACTCTAATTCTATTATATATTAAACGTAAAATATGATACATTAGTTATTTATGCATATGACTTAATTTTGCTTTAAACATTTTCCTTTTTAGGGTGCCATGTCATAAACAAGGAGGGATACGATTCACCATAAACGGTTTTCGCTACTTCAACTTGGTTTTGATCACCAATGTTGCGGGTGCGGGGGATATCACTCAGGCTTGGGTCAAGGGTTCCAACACTGATTGGATGAGTCTTAAAAGAAATTGGGGCCAAAACTGGCAGTCAAATGAGTTGTTGATTGGACAATCACTTTCGTTCAAGGTGAGAGCCAGCGATGGCCGCACTTCCATCTCGGAGAGCGTAGTACCTTCTAATTGGCAATTTGGGCAAACTTTTTCCGGAAATAATTTTTGAGTTTGAAAGCCGAATCAGGTTAAGACTCGGTTTGGTTGATGGTCAATTTACCTGTTTAGACTTTAGTGTTGGGACAATTTTATTTTTCTTATTTTAAAGAAAAAAAATAGGATTTTTTTAGTTACTATTGAGAAGTTGTAAAAGATGCTGAGGTGGCTATGTCTTCATGTAGGGGCCCGCAGCTTACTTTTCCCTTTAATAAAACATACATTTTAATATTTTATGAACGTTATGGGGTTTCTGATGTAGAAGTTAGCAATGAAAGCAAAATTAACCTTTATTATTAACAAACTATTACTCCGTATATTTAATAAAAAGATCATACTAGAATTGAGATAGAGAATGGGCTATGTATGCATCTACACTATATTACATTATTTAAGATGTTGGCTCAAGCTGAATCTATATTTCATGTTTTTGATGAAAATTTTGTTCACTAATGTTGAGTTTCCACATGTAATTTAACAAAAAGATACAAATTATGTAAAATAGGTGTGGCTTGTTGTATATGATAGAGTCACCGCCACTGTCGATAACGAATGCTTCTCTTCTCACCTTTTACCGGTTTTCTCCCTACCATTCGACACAAACCATTAGCTTTGGTAATTACAAATAACCTCGTCATTTGTTGAAGCAAAAGCCCATGTTGACAGAACAAGGACTAGAGTTACAAAAGTTACATCACTTGTTAACTTCAAGTACCTACTAACTCTAACCTGTATGCAATAAACATAACTTAATTTTACCGCTGACCCTCCCTTCTACGCTTAAGTGAGGTCAAGCGTTCATTTGCTGGATTAAACACTCGATAACCTCTTTAAGATTAGTTTTTCTACCCTCCTTAAAATTCCAAAGCTCCGATATTACGTACCTGCCACTCAGGTTATACGCATTTAATTTCAGCAGTGCGTTGACTACAGCTTTGCATGCTTCCTCACCCCTCATTAACTTTTTAATTCCCTCCAACCGTTGTCATCTTTGTCTGTTATTTCCTAAATTATGAGAAGATGTTAGTCTGAGAATGTATTCATAAGATGTAGTAGTTATTTAAGTTGCGATCTTTATACATATTAAAACGTAGTGTTGCGTTGTCTTCTAGACAAACTATATAGGGTATACCGGTAATCCGGTATACAGCAGAGGCGATCCTGGTGATTTAAGTGTCTGGGCCAAGGTAGAAAAATTATGCCCTTAAACCTTAGGCCTCAACAAATTAAATGTAAATTATTTTTTTTAAACGCCTATTAAAGTTACAGCAATAAACGATCATTCGCATACATATATATAACCAAGAAAGTTTAGAATTTTTGCAATAAACGATCATTCGCATATATATATATATAACCAAGAAAGTTTAGAATTTTTGGGCCCCTGGAAAAAATGTGCCCCGGACGGACGCCCACATTACCTCTCCTTAAAGCCTCCCCTAGCATACAGCAATAGTAAGGAACTCTGTCGAAATAATATAAAGGTGGTAATATAGGGCAGGGTTAGCGACTTAGCGGGGCAGGTTGGGTAGCAAGTTCAGGTCCAAACTAGAAATTTATAAGCATGTGCTGTAATGGGCTGGGCCGGCCCACGAACACATTTTTGTAGAATTTTTTTTATTTCTATAAATAATTATGATTGAAAGAAGTAAGAACTATATCATTACAAAAAGAGTCCAACCTTTTAAAAAAAAAGAAGTATATCATTACAAAAATAGTCCAACCTTTTCGAATGACTTTCAAACTTTGAGTCGTTTGACCTGATTTCTTAAGCTTGACCTATTTGACTTGTTAGTCAAATTCTTTAGCAAACGGTTCATTCATATAGATATGGTTCAAATTGTCCTCTCTAAGGTAAACTAGTAACATCAAAGACAATGGGCAAACAGGTAACATGAACCTGCAAAAACCCGAAAAAACAAAATGTCCACAATATGCGTGGAGAAATTCAGAACATGGATATTCTGCAATCTTCATGGACAGATGAATATAGTATTATACATACAACAGCTTGTTTGAAAGGATGCCAATTTATGTAATTAACTTTATCCTGCCAAAATGAGATTAACTCTACGGATCTTAACTCCCAATCTTGTGCAGAGAACTTCTGTATGCACACATCTTGAAAAGGTTTTTGAATAGCCTCACCCATCATTTTCAGGCCAATTACGGTATTTGGTTCCAAAATATGTGACAAAACCATCATGAGAACAAAAAAGCATATATATCATCACATTACATACCAAAGTTGATTACTAATTATTCAATATCACATAATCAGTTTCAAAATTCATATCCAAACACCCCCCCCCCCCCTTGCATATTCCGAAGATATAAAATAAAGAAACCTTACGTTTATTAGTTCCTTCTGGGTAGCTCGTAGCTCATTGTTGTTCATGTGCTCTCTAAGTATCAGAGTTTGATTCAAATTGTCCATATCGCGCAATTCTTCCTCTATTTCAGTCGGTCTATCTCTTAATCCATTAATATGGACTGTCATACTATAGTCACTATCAAACGGATTTTGAGCTATCTGCATGACATTGAATACAAATCGGGAACAAATATATCATATTATTTCAGATTTATTGTAACTTTCAAGATATTAAAATGTACATACCTTTTCCTTTTCTAGGTAAAAGCTCGTGCGTTCGTTATCAAGTTGCGACTCTCTTTTTTGCAGTTCATTAGCTCGTTGCTCGAGTTCTTTTCTTTGACATGCCACTTCCTCCTTTAAGTTTTCACTTTCTTGAACAAGCAATTGCATGTTACTTATTTGACACTCTAATTCACTTTTTAATTTGGTATTTTGCATTCCGATCACCTGCATCTTTCTCATTTCTGTAGTAATAAATGGAGCTTGAAAACTTTTAACAAGCCAGAAGTAATACGAGTAACAAATAAACCAATCATCTTTTTTGAAGTCTTATGATGCACAAAAACATGGCTATATGTCTTGATTATGATTCCTTAATATGATATGAGCGAATCCAATTATTATTGAAGCATGACATGTTGAAATTATTAATTTAGCACTACTCTAAAAGTGCTATACTTTTAATTATAATCCAGTTTATCTCATTTTCTATCCTTGTTCATCTCTACTCAATACAATACATTTACTAAATAAACAATACTAACACCATTTTGCACTAAAAAAAATACTAACTGGAACCACTAATGAGAAGATAATTACTTAATTAGCTAGTACTCCCTTCATTCTAAAGTTATATATATTCCTATTTTAGTTTGTTTAAAAATAGTATTTAATTAAAAAAAATGTTTTTCTACCGTTTCTGTGTATTCCTCAATTGTATTCAATCACATTTATAGTTAGTTATAAATGCTTGAAATTAGTTACGTAATTACAACTTACTAAACTTATAAGCATTTTGTTAAGTGGATACTAATTTTGAGTCAACGTATATCATTATCATTTGTAATCGTAACGTATAAAATAAAAATAAACTGAAAGATTAAATCCCAAAAAGATTCGCTAATTTCCTCAATAAGTACCCCTTCACATTCTTCATTCTCCTCACGCTTACCACACTTCAACAATGGCTTTGTGTTACATTCTCGTATTAACAGCGGTTCTGACGTCAGCCAACGCTCTTGTTCCCGGAGGTTACACCGGAGGGCCGTGGGAAACCTCCCACGCCACCTTCTACGGTGGCAAGGATGCCTCTGGCACCATGGGTTCGTTTCCATGCATTCTTTTTCTTAGGCGGCTAACTTAAACACCCTTGGAAACTACTTTTAAGTCTAAACCAATATCCACCATATATCCACCATGAGCGTTGAGGGAAAAATACATTTGTTACAAGCCTTGATACCCACTAGGTTGCATATTGCCCTTCGGTGTTTTCTCGCTTTTACACAGCGGTAGATGCAGCGCATGATTATATTTCATGTAGACAGTCAGGGAGTTAACCAAACTTTTAAGGGGGTCGATAAGGATTTTTTTAAATATAACACTACTTTTTTTTCTAAGCTGGGCCGCTACCCCTTACTTTGTGTAGGTGTACCAATGCTTTTACTTTTAAAATTTGTTTCTGTATCAATTCAAGTCAATAAAAACGAAGCGACACTAGATGTTTGTATCGACCAAAGTGTTACGGGTTCAAGTCCCACAAAGAGGGAAATAGATGGATTTTAGAAGTAGATTTTAGTGGTTGTGTGTAAACCGTTAAAAAAACCCAAAGTGACATGATCTCTTAATTTTCTTGTAATTGAAATACAATCCCTCTTGTGTGTTTCACTTTTTTACATTCAAATTTTCTTGGGCTGTGATTTCAGGTGGAGCATGTGGGTACGGTAACCTGTACAACCAAGGGTACGGTGTGAACATGGCGGCGCTAAGCACGGCGCTGTTCAACAATGGGCTGACCTGCGGTGCTTGTTTCGAGCTCAAGTGTGTGGATGACCCTAAATGGTGCCACCCGGCAGCCCTTCTATTTTCATCACCGCCACCAATTTCTGCCCGCCAAACTTTGAAACAACCTAGTGATAATGGTGGGTAGGTGCAACCCCCCTCGCGCCCATTTCGACCTTTTGGTGCCTATGTTTCTCAAGATTGCAGAGTACCGCGCTGGCATCGTCCCCGTTTCATACCGCCGGTTAGTTTTCTTTAACCTTTCGCATTATATTCCGTAGGTTTAAATTCTTGCAAGTGTAAGATTATTAAGGGGCGAACATATTAGGTGTAAAGAGTTAAAGAATTATGTTTTTTTTTTTGTCAGTTACTATCTTGTTTATTAGATTGACACAAAAGATTAATACACCATTTATCTAGCAAATTATACAAAATTATTTAATTTTATAAGATTTTGATTTAATTTCTGTGAAGTTATCTATTATAATAATTTATCAATAGCAATAATATCACTAACCATGTATTACTATTTCTAAATATATTTTTCTTACTTATGATGATTTGTAAAAAAATCTACATGTTACTCTAATTCTATCAAATATTTTGTTACCGATAAAATATTGATGCATTACATATTTATGCATAGACTTACTCTAATTCTATTAAATATTTTATTACCTCATAAAATATGATACCACATGACTTACGCTTTAACATTTTCTTTTTTACGGTGCCATGTCGTAAACAAGGAGGGATACGATTCACCATAACTGGTTTCCGCTATTACAACTTGGTTTGATCACCAATGTTGCGGGTGCGGGGGATATCACCTAGGCTTGGGTTAAGGGTTCTAACACCGACTGGATGAGTCTTAAAAGAAATTGGGGCCAAAATTGGCAGTTAGATGAGGTGTTGATTGGACAATCACTTTCGTTCAAGGTGACAACAGTGATGGTCGCACTTCCATCTCAGAGAACATAGTACCTTCTAACTGGCAATTTGGGCAAACTTTTTCCGGAAACAATTTTTGAGTTTGATAGTTGAATCGGGTTAAGACTCGTTTGTTGACGGTCAATTTATCTCTTTTAGATTTTTAGTGTTGGGACAATTTTATTTTTCTTGTTTTAAAGAAAAATAGGATTTTTTTTAGTTACTATTGAGAAGATGTAAAGGATGCTGAGGTGGCTATGCCTTCATGTAGGGGCCCGCAGCTTGCTTTTTCCCTTTAATAAAACATACATTTTGAATATTTTACGAACTTTTGATGTAAAAGTTAGTAATGAATGCAAAATTAAAGTAAAGTATTGACAAACTATTATTTTGATAAAAAAGATAATACCATAACTGAAATAGAGAATGGGCTTCATATGCATCTAAATTATATTACATTATTTAAGACGTTTGTTTTAACTTTAAGTTATATTTCATGTTTTAGTTGAAAATTTTGTTGCTTAAAGTTGACTTTCACATGTAATTTAACAAAAATATACAAATTATCAATTATGTAATTTATATTTCATGTTTTAGTTGAACTTTTTGTTGATTAAAGTTGACTTTCACATGTAATTTAACAAAAATATACAAATTATCAATTATGTAAGATAGGTGTTGTGGCTTGTTGTATCTGATAGAGTCACCACCAATGTTGTTACTTTGTAATAAAGAGTTAATTGCACGGATGCTTCTTTGTAGTATGTCGATGATGAATGCTTCTTTTCTCACCTTTACCGGTTTTCTTCCTACAGTTCGTCACAAACCATCAGCTTTGCTAATAACAAATAACCTCTTCATTTGTTGAAGAAAAAGCCCGTGTTGTCGGAATAAGGACTAGAGTTTCATAACACGGGTGTTTCACCTGCCCGAACACCCATGTGGATAATTTGCACATGTAGCAAATTGTTGTGTTATAGAAAAGATTATAATCCTAAATATCTATATAAACTATTATTAAAGCTCAAGCCATAGCTCAAGCTTGTAAACAAATCACTAGCTCAACAGGAGTCGGCTCTCGTTTTTGTAAGTTGAATGAGTTGAGCTCGAGCTTAAAGCTCGTTTACACATCTACCCACAATGAAACTTGTCAAAAACTTTGGAGTGTGTGCAACGTAAAAGAGTCTTTTATTGGACCAACGGTTAAGCTTGAAGAACCCCGGGAACCGATTGCATTTTAAATTATTATAAACCTAGATTTTCATGGGAAAGAACAGCGTTTCCTATTGTATCTGCAACCCCTGCCCTAAGTTTACATTTACATTTACATTGCGTTGTCTGTTTAATGAATCACCCTCATCTTCCATGATTTAGGGTTACAGGGATGCGATCTGTATGTAGATCGTACGTCTATATATGTTATGTATGTATGCGATATTGATCATGGTTTTGATGTTTTAGCTCCATTTAGATTATGGTAATATTGCAAGTATTCATATGAATTTGGTTCGAATCAATCATCGGAGCAACAAAAATTGGGGTGGTTGAATGAGTTGTTCAGTTTTTATCTATTGGAGGAGGATTCAACAAAAGCAGAAGCAAGTCAGGTTAACAACAGTCGCATGTTATTGCATCAGAATCATCAGTTCATGCGAAACAATAGAGTTTCGGTTCTGCGCCTTAATTTCGGTTCTCAGACCCACTGAATCCAGTGGCGGAGGTATAGTATAAGGGGACCCGGGGTGGTGGCCATTCTTCACGTGATGGCCACTCATCACGCGTGGAAGTTTGCCAAATACCATTTCCACCTTCAAGTTTCACGGAATCAAACACACAATGCGTGGAATTATTGACGCGTGATACTTTGATTGTTGTGAGAGGAATTGTTGGGTGTGGTAGTGAGTGATGACCATTTCCACTAAAAAAGGTTGTGAGTGATGGAATAATGTTTGATGACATGGCGGAACTTGATTGGAAGTTGTGAGTGAGTGGTGAGTGATGGGTGATGACCACCCCTACCCCCTAAGGAGGGGTATCACGGGCTACGGCTAAACCCCGTATTCGTATTGTAATTTTTTTTCGGTTCTATATAAAGGATATCTTTGAACATATACGAGGATACCCCTAAAAATAGGATACTTTAATTTATTAAAATTCCAAACTTTTATAAGTCCAAACGGTCAAACCTTTTACAACACCAAACATGTATAATAATTAGGCTCAAATGATAGAGTTAACCCAAAAATAAGTATAATATAATTTAAAGAGCCCGAGTGACAAACACAGCCCAAGCCCCAAAAAAAATATCCTTTTGTTTTATGTATGGGCCGCAACGTAAGAAACAAACTTGCGATTATCCCAGACTCCCAGCGCCCCCCTGTTGCTACTACGTTGACCGGTAAAAAAAATTGGGTTACCCCTAAATTAATAGGCTAGCTCCGCCGCTGATTGAACTTGTTTACATAACCGAACCAGACCTATATTGAAGGGTTCGGTTGAGGTTCTTAAAATGTTTGAAATTCGGCTCCTGGTTCCAGTTGTTCAAAAACTACTTGATGTAAATTTAGCTTAGCATACAAAAGTTACATCACTTGTTAGCTTCAAGTAACTACTTGATGTAAATTTAACTTAGCATACAAAAGTTACATCACCTGTTAACTTCAAGTAACTACTAACTCTAACCTGTATGCAATAAACATCACTTAATTTTACCGTTGACCGTCCCTTCTACGCTTAAGTGACCTGCTAGCCTTCAATTGCTGGATTAAGCACTCGATAACCTCTTTAAGATTAGCTTTTCTACCCTCCTTAAAATTCCAAAGCTCTGATATTACGTATCTGCCACTCGGGTTATACTCGTTTAACTCCAGCAGTGCGTTGACTACAGCTTTGCATGCTTCCTCACCCCATTGACTTTTTAATTCCCTCAAATCGTTGTCATCTTCGTCTATTATTTCCTAAAATTTGGAAAGATGTTAGTCCAAGATAGTATTCATAACATATGTTAGTTAATTAAGTGAAGAAGTCCTACAGAAAGAAGCAGAAACGGAAACTTTGTCCCTAAATGCACATGATCATAGATGAGATCTTCATAATGGTAATCTTGCATGCATTTTAGGATTAGGCTTTAGAAATTTCATTTTTGGCCCATTTATTTATGAACATTTCAGTTCAGTTCTGTTACATAAAAAGATGAAACTATGTGGATCTTAATCAACATACTATCAATTTCCTTTTTAGTGGTTATGACAGGGCAAATAGATGGTGTGCATTTAAATATTTCAGAAATAGAAAAGATTGTGATCTTTATACATATTAAAACGTAGTGTTGTGTTGTTTTGAGACAAGGTGACAAACTTACATAGGGCATACAGAAATGGTAGGGAACTTTGTGGAAATAATATAGAGGTGGTAAAATGGAGCAGGGTTAGCAGGCAGGTTGGGTAGTGAGTTCAGGTCAAAACTAGTTTGTAATGGGCTGGGTCGGCCCACAAACACATTTTTATAAAATTCTTTTTACCTTCTATAAATAATTATGATTAAAGAACTATATATCATTACAAAAGTAGTCCAGCTCCAGCCTTTTTAATGAAGCAATTTTGGAGGTTTCCATGCATGCATATGAATAATATACTTAGAATGAAAAACTCTTTGACTCGTTTAACCTGTTTTCTTTAAGTTAAATCCTTTAGCTTGACCTATTTGACATGTCAGTTAAATTCTTTAGCTTAATCTATTTGACCCGTTAGAGAAAAACATAACCCAAAACGACTCATTCATATAAATATGGTTCAAATTGCCATCTCTAAGGTAAACTATTAATATCAATGACAATGTGCAAACATGCAATTTCAACCTGCAAAAACTATCAAAAAATGTCCACAATATATGTTGAGATATTCAGAATATAATATTATGCAATCTTCATGGAACCATGGACAAATATGATTATACAACGGAATATTAGGGGGATGAAAGAAAGAAAGATACCTGCATTCTCCCGTCTTTAACAGCTTGTTTGAAAGGATGCCAATTTGGATTATTAACTTTATCTTGCCACAATGAACTTAACTCCACCGATCTTAACTCCCAATCTTGAGCGGAGAACCTCTGCATGCACACATCTTGAAAAGGTTTTTGAACAACCTCACCCATCCTTTTCAGACCAATTACGCTATTCGATTCCAAAATATGCGGCAAAACCTTCACGAGAAAAAAAAGCATAAAGTTTATGATTAATGTGGCGTTTTGTTTTAGAGCAGTAGAAAGACCCTTTTACCCTTAATGAGGCACGTTCAGGTAATAAAGTTTATGTTATTTACGAAAACGCCACCGTGCCAATCTAAGTCATTGATTGTTTTGATCGAACGGCTGATAGCCGTTCTCACGGTTTTCACACTTTAAACCGTTTTCTCTAAATCCTGGCCCTATATATATCATCATATTACATACCAAAGTTGATATCTATGCTTTAGAAATATTTATAAAAACCCCTTTTTGGTCATTATATTAGTTACGTAAATGATTAGAATTTTCAAAACTCACATCCAAACACCCCCTTGAATATTCCGAAGATATTAAGATAACGAAGCCTTACGTTTATTAGTTCCTTCCGGGCAGCTTGTAGCTCATTGTTGCTCATGTGCTCTCTAAGTATTAGAGTTTGATTCAAATTGTCCATATCATGCAATTCTTCTTCTTTTTCAGTCAGTCTATCTCTTAATCCATTAATATGGACTGTCATACTATAGTCACTATCAAACGGATTTTGAGCTATCTGCATGACATTGAATACAATTCGGGAACAAATATATCATATTATTTCAGATTTATTGTAACTTTCAAGATATTAAAATGTACATACCTTTTCCTTTTCTAGGTAAAAGCTCGTGCGTTCGTTATCAAGTTGCGACTCTCTTTTTTGCAGTTCATTAGCTCGTTGCTCGAGTTCTTTTCTTTGACATGCCACTTCCTCCTTTAAGTTTTCACTTTCTTGAACAAGCAAATGCATGTTACTTATTTGACACTCTAATTCACTTTTTAATTTGGCATTTTGCATTCCGATCACCTGCATCTTTCTCATTTCTGTAGTAATAAATAAATAAATTTTAGTACTTTTGAAAACTTCAACGAGCCAAAAGTAATAACAGTAACAATAAACCGATCTTTTTTGAAGTCATATGATGCAGAAAAATATGGTTATATGTCTTGATTAGGATTCCTTAATATGATATGGACGAATCAAATTATTATTATTGAAGCATGAATGTTATATATTTTGATAATATGGAACTTATGACTTTCTATATATGTTCGTTTAAATATCAAGTTGTCACAATTAACCAATAAGCCATTATATATAAGTTGATACGATTATTAATTTACTGAGACAATATTGCCCCTTTGTAAATCTATAAATATGAAGGCTTACTCGCTAATTCTTCTTAATGTCAAGCTGAAACAACATATATATATATATATAGATCTCTTATAAATATGAAGTCTTACTCGCTAATGCTTCTTGTGATCATTAAAAATTCTATACATGTAGCAATTCAAGGGGAAATCCTTCACTGAGAAAAGTTTGAATGTTATATATTTTGATAATATGGAACTTATGACTTTAAGGATCGTCTAAGATGAATGCCAGCACTTTGATCTCAAAAATGTTAACCACAAAGTACGATATTGTTAAGGGAGTTCGTGTGCGTATCTTGAAAATGAACGACATGGCAAAGAAAGTTGATTCGGTGGACATGAAAATTAGTAAAGGTTTCCTTGTTCATTTCATCAATTCATGACATCTCTCCCTTTGCATTTTAAAGCTTTTAAAATAAATTCGAAAGTGTGAAAGTAGAGATGGCAGACTGGCAACTTATTTGCCATATGTGTGTGTTAAAGAGGAAGAATGTTGAAAAACCGGACATTGCTTGTCTTACATGTATCAAATCCAACTAAATAAAAGGTTCTTTCATAGGCAAAGGTGCGAAAGATAGTTTGGGGTTCTAACAAAGCTTCTAAATGGGAAGTACCTGAAAGTGTCTAGTTGATAGTAACAAAAGACGTTTTCAAAGGGAATGGCTAAAATTTGATGAATTGCTCAACAAGAAAGGTATAAATACTAGCCTAATAGTTTATGAGTCTTTTTGTAGTTCCAAAAATACTTAGTGGATTAACTCGGAACTCCTTACATCATAGTTGTTAATGGCAAATAGCGATAAGGTACCTATATCCTACATAGCGATACACTACATGTTTTTTTTAAATTTTATGTGTATATTATATCAACATACCCTAGTATATATGCTATTTTACATGTATATTTAACAAAAACCTAACATCCAGCTTTTTTATAGCTATATTTAATTGCTATTTATATTATAAAAACAAAAGAAAAAACAAAAAATAAAGCGTCTTTATTCTCGCTATCCATCGCTACAACCCTAATAGCGACACCAGACCTATGCGCTACGTAGCGCGCTATAGCGATCGCTACGATCACTATTGACAACTATGCCTGACAAAGAAGATGTTGGGAAGATACAATGATTAAAATTGGAAATAACAGATCTCGAGATTGAATCCATAGAAGCTTTATTACTTATTTTAAGGGATTGGTTTCAAATTAATCCTAGAAGATGTACAATATGTTCTAAAAAGACTAAAATTAATCCCTGCACATGAAAATTTATAATCTCTCAACACGTTTAAAATTTATAAGGCCGAAGTTAAAATCAACTCAGTCGAAAATTTAAAGTCGTGAGACGACGATACGTCCTTCTGACTTCCAAATGTTAGTTTGATTATCAAGTTGTAACAAAACAACAAGCCCTAAAATATAAGTTAACACAACCATCAATTTATTGATAACCGTATTATGATCCCTCCATCGAAATATTTTGTTGTCCTCTATAAATCTACCCTCTCATGCCTTCATCATCAAACACCATTATTTTCTTTAATCGTGTTTTATCTCGATCAATCAACAAGATACCGACCAAACGATCAGACCCGAAATTGGGGTAAAACATACTACATTTCCCCTAATCATCATAATCTCCATACATCCTTCCCAAATCCAACTTAGGTTATATCAATAAACCCCAATTCCACCCCGAAAATTAGGGCAAAATCAGTTCACAACATGCAAATTACCTCCAACTAAATAAATCACCAATAAACTTTAAATTTACAGAACATACATTGATCATCTAATCTACCTAACAACACAACAAAACTCACAATTTGCAACTAACTTCATCAGATTCACAAACAGATACCTCAAACAAAACATTTTAAAAACGTTAACGATTACGAAAAAAACAACATAGTACCTTCGGAAAAGGCATGATTCATGTGATCTTTCTCAGCAATCATGGAATTAAGGCGGGAAGAGATGTCTTCGATGTAGCGTTCCATTTCCCATATCTTTTGATTCTTCATGTCGACTTCTCTAGCTAGATTAACGGCCAACGCACGCGCCTTTCGGACCTCCGACACCATTTCCTCCATTTTTTCCGATGGGTGTCTTCAACTACTAAATATCGGAAGGGGTTGTACTTTACTTTGACTTGTTGACATCAAGTGGAACAGCTGTTTCGGACCTTTGAGTTTTGTTTTTTGTTACTTTGGGCACTTGTGTTTTGAAGATTTTTAGTTGCGCCCCTTGTTGTTTTCATCCAACTGGTACCGGTGCCGAATCTACTCAAAAACAGGTACCGGTACCCAACCTGATACGGTACGATTTAGTACTGGTATTTGAGTGAAAATTCTGATAAATACATGTACCTGGTACCATTTGTTCATCCCTAATCATCATAGTTATGTTATGGTGAGGCAATACAAAATACAAGAGACTAAACCTTTACTAATTATGAAACAAAAGACGTTTAATAAAAAAAGACTTTTTTTCTGTAATATCTTTTTGAGACACATGATTCGTTTCCAATCCAATTAGACTTGTCTGATTAATATTTAGTTAAGCCAGATGAAAAATAAAAATTTCAAGTAATGTAAATGAAATTAAAATGTGGATTTCAATTTTTTTATGATGTTTGTCTTAACCAAAGAAGGATTTAGAATTCGATAATCGGCTCGCCTCTTTTTTCTGGATATAAGGTGGTTTTGTCATTTTACATAACTTACATTCCAATTATATTGATAATTATACCAACCAAACACATTATGAGATTTCAAAATCTTTAGAATCCAATTTCAATTTTAATTTCCATTACATTCCACAAAACGAACACTACCTAAGTAGGCGAGATTTTAGTCAAAAACATGATCATCGTAACTTATAGATAAAAAGTTGTATATTTTCTATATTTTTATTATATACAATGATACCATTTTTTACATGAAGATTAACGGATAGTAGACGAGGGATTGCTTTTTTTGCTTGAGCATTTCTTTTGGATAACAGAAACATTTTATTGATTTTTACTTTGTTAGCATGTTAGGGGTTATACGCATGCCCCACCGCCGTCAAATACATAAGAAATGCACATGAGGCCTCATCTTATCGTGCTAGAAATTCGATGGTTGGTTTTTTTACCTTATTTCTAAAAATAGAGATTTATTTTTAAAATTCATTAGTGAACTTCAGTCGTCGACGTACTTCGGGACATTGGTCGACAAATCCTGCAAAAAGAGTACATCGTCGATGTTTTTTTATGTGAAGATTTTCATGTGGCACTACTTTAATGTGTCCACATGTTTAGTGTCTCAACACTCAATGAGTCAATGCCCAATGATGTCAACATGTCGTCTGAAAAGTTCAAACAGACAATTTTTATTTTTGAAAAATAATATCCATGTTTGTTTTGGGTAATTTGACTAGTCATGTGTAAACGAAGTGAATTTTCCTAAATTATTGATGCAAACCGGTTGATATGTGGTTTAATTATAATTAATATTAATTTAATTTATGGTTAGCACTACATATAATACACGCACTAAATACCTCATTTTCCTTATTTTCTTGTTTCATTCTCTCCACGGATTCACAATCCCACCCCGGTTGAAGAGGATAGATACTTTGTACCGAACGTCATCACCACCGAACGAATAAATACATCGTATCGGTCCAAGCTGAAGGATCGCCCGATATCGAAGGAATCTTTGTAACTAACTTTGGGCCCCAAACATTTAATGCTAAGACAGCGATTGGTCCGGGTCCAACAAAATTTGTCACGTCAGACTATCAATAAACTATAAATACCTCCCAACCTACTCCATAAAAGGGGTAACGTTTAATCTCTCTCTCTTCTCCATTCCCTCTCTAATCACTCTCTCCCAAATATTTATTCTCACGCCCGAGCTTGGTCACAGAGAGGCCCCCTTCCCTGTGACGAGGCTAACGGTGTGTTTTCCTTAATTTGTGCAGGACTTTCACACCTTTTTCTGAGACTAATCTATCCAAACCGAAGCAGGTCAGTTTTTGAGTCTTCAGTGGCGCCATCCCCTCGAATCCATTAATATTTCCTCTTCCGTAGTAATTTCTTTCACTTTCTCTTCTCAAATGGCTTCTAGTTTCCCATCTTACGAAGACATTGCATCTGGAAATACACATCAGTCATCTGTTTCAACAGTAGTTACCGAGGCTATAACTACATAGAACATTCAGACAGCACCATTAGCTGTCAGTTATGTTGTTTCTTCGACAGTTCCCCCATTAGCTGTCAGTTATGAACAAAGCTTTCAAAGACCAAATCGAACGAAATCTGGAGGTTTATGTCGACGATATTGTAATAAAAAGTGATTCCGAAGAAGCCATGCTAAAAGACATCCACGAAACCTTCACCAGGTTACGAAGCATCAACATGAAATTGAATCCAAAAAAGTGTACGTTCGGCATAGAAGAAGGAAAGTTCTTAGGAGTCATGGTCGGATCAAACGCTCTACGAGCCAATCCAGACAAAGTCGACGCTGTGCTCACAATGAAACCCCCCACATCAGTAAAAGAAATCCAGTCTTTAAACGGCCGATTGGCAGCACTACATCGTTTTTTATCAAAGGCTACGGATAAATCCCTCTATTTTATGAATGTTCTCCGACGAAGCTTCAAAACTGATTTCAAATGGTCTCCTGAAGCTGCTCAAGCTTTCGAAGATCTGAAAGTATGTTTAAGTTCATTACCAGCCCTTACGGTCCCAAAAGAAAAGGAAGTTCTCACAGTATATTTGGCTGCATTACAAGGCGCCATTAGCACCGTATTAGTAGCGCACCCAACCGGATCGCAAATCCCAGTTTATTACGTCAGCCGAACTTTGCGCGATTACGAGGTGAGATATTCCAACCTGGAAAAATTGGCGCTTGCGCTTGTACACGCCTCCGAAGGTTACGGAGATATTTCCAGGCCCATCCAATCGAAGTAAGAACCGATCAGCGAATTCAGTATGTCCTGCGTAAACCAGAGGTATCGGGTCGAATGGCAAAATGGGCCATTGAGCTCGGAGCATTTGAAAACACTTTCCGTATGAAAGGATCCCTAAAAGGGCAGGTGATTGCGGATTTCTTGGTAGAAATACCTGAAGATGAAGTCGTAGTTTCCGAGTCAAGCAAAGGTAAGACTTGGAAGTTATACACCGGCGGAGCATCAAACGCAGAGGGAACCGGAGCAGGGCTAATATTAACGGACCCAGGAGGATCCGACATCACTTATGCACTACGCCTTGGATTCAAAAGCTCTAAGAATGAAGCCGAATATGAAGCACTGTTAGCAGGGCTCCGACTCGCAAATAAAGTCGGAGCGCGAAAAATAATCGCCCACGTTGATTCCTTACTCGTCGCAGATCAAGTAAACGGAGAATACGAAGCCAGAGAGCCTAATATGATGAAATATTTGGAACAAGTTAAAAAAGCAATAGAAGCATTCGATTCTTGTGAAATTCAACACGTACCACGAAGCAAAAACAAAAAAAACTGATGCCTTAAGCAAACTAGCTTCCGTGTCGTTCAGTCACCTGGCAAAAGACGTCCGGATTGAGATCGTGAACGCACCATCAATAAATCCCCCATAAGCACTTCAAATCGAATCGCAAGCCGTCACGTGGATGACTCCTATCCCAAATTACTTGTTGCATGATATCCTCTAAAACGGTAAATCCCAAGCTCGAAAAATTCGAATAAACTCTCTCCAATATCAAATACAGGACGGAGCTTTATACCGAAAAACATTTCTCAGACCATTGTTAAAATGTCTCGATCCTGAAGAAGCAAATTACGTCATACGAGAAATACACTATGGTATATGTGGAATCCATGCCGGACAAAAAATGGTAGTAGCGAAGATAAAGAACGCTGGTTATTATTGGCCTGGAATGCACGAGAGCATCGTAAAAGAACTTCAACAATGCGAAGAGTGCCAGAGACATGCTCCAATCAGCCTTAGAGCAAAGAACGGACTGATTCCAGTCACGGTCGCCTGGCCCTTTCAGAAGTGGGGAGTTGAGATCGTAGGGCCATTCCCACGCTTGAGAGGAAGCGCACAATACCTCTTGGTGGTTGTGGACTATTTCACAAAATGGGTCGAAGCAAGACCCTTCACGGTGATATCTGGATACAACGTAACTAGATTCTTTTGGGAACAAATTGTGTGTCGATTCGGCCTACCATTATACATCATCAGCGACAACGCCAAGCAATTCGCCAATGATCCGTTCAAACGGTGGTGCCAGAATCTAAAAATAATCCAAGTCTTTTCCTCAGTTGCCCACCCACAAGGAAATGGGCAAGTGGAGCAAATCAATCGACGAATAGTAGATGGAATCAAACGAAGGCTTGGAACGGAAGGAAAATGATGGGCAGATGAATTGCCAAACGTCTTATGGGCACACCGAACGATGCACAAAACCAGTAACGGAGAAACACCATTCAGCTTAACTTACGGAACCGAAGCCGTAATACCAGCAGAAATTGGTCTCCCAAACCAGCGAATCAAGGATGAAGAACGAAACAACGAGGAACTGCGGTCGAATCTTGACTTGTTGGAGGAACGTAGACACATAGCAGCAATCAAAGAAGCTCGATACAAAGAAAAGTTGGAAAATTTTTACAACTCACGAGCCAAGTTGTATAAATTCAAGGAAGGAGGCTACGTTTTTCGAAACAACAACGCCAGTCGGTCGGAACCCCATGGAAAGTTAGCGCAAAATTGGGAGGGGCCGTACCGCATCAAACAAGCCAGTGAAAAGGGTTCATATACCCTAGAGACCCTAGCAGGAGCTCTGATTCCATGAGCATGGAATGGAGTCCATTTAAAGCGTTGCTTCATGTAGTTCTAGTTCCCGCCACCACCGCAAGGATCACTTTTTACTTATTTCCGTTGTACGTCGAGAGGGATTGCCTCGACACCGCTTAGAATAAAAATCTTTTATGTAAGGCTTCGGGAGGGTATGCCCGAATGTCAAAAATATTTGTATTTACTTTTATGGTATTAATAAAGTGATCGAATGTTTATTGGCGGTGACATAATTTCTCCTCTAAAAAACTGTTGTATACATCGTTAAAAAGTGCACTACGGGCCTCGACCGATGCCTCGTGCCGATCGAGAAGATTCATTAACCTAAAAAATTATTGAATAATAATGAAATGACTAAACAATCATTCTTCAAAGTTGTTATAAAAACAACGAATAAGAAATAAAAAGTCAATCACGGACGCGTGATGGGACTAAAGGAAATAAAAGCATGCATGAAACAATCATTGAAAGAAAAAATGACAAAATCAGAACCAGCGAGCAAGCGTGTAAATGTTTTAAACAAAAGTTACACTTTCAAAAAGTTGTCCAGATTACATATTACATAAATCCTAAGGATAACCTACGGTTCATCAACGACAATATCAGTCTTGCTTAACTCTTGAAGACGCGATAAAGGTTCGTTCCAAAGAGCTGCAACCTTAGAAAAAGGCAGGAAATCTTCAATTTATCAAAGGCTTCGGTGGCAGCCTCTACAGCATCCCCAGCGCCCGGATCATAGCCTGGCACTTCCACAATCGTCAGGTCAGAAGTTTTAGCCGCACGAAACCCCTGTTTAATACCTTCATTCACGCCATAAGCATTCACCGAATTGGTGAGATCAGCAACTGCCTTTGTTAGCTCCGGGCTTTGATGAACAAGACGAACCATCCAACGTGCTCCGTCATTAAGAAGCCATTGCTTTGTCAATAGCAGCTCAGAAGCAAGACTGTAAAGTCCTTGCACCTCGAGCTCATTCTGAACCGTCGCTTCGGACAATTGGGCTTTCATATCTTCATTAACCTTCAAAGCGCTGTTCCGTGACCTCTCCATCTCATCCTTGTCTAAAAAACCATAAATAATCAAGCAAGCGTTAGTAAAAGACAAAGCATTCACCACAACAAGAAAATAAGAAGCAATCGAAAAGGATAAAAACCATTCTCTAGCTTCACAAAGTCGGCAAGCAGTCGATCATATGTTTTTTTCATCTCTTATCTATCGTTCATCCACTTGGACTCCATCTCAGAATATTTCGACTCCTCCTCAGAAAGTTTCAAGCGAAGCACTTCAAGGTCCTGATTACCTTTATCCCTAGCTTCGAAGGCAGCAAGGGCCGAAGCCTGAGACGATTTACTGAACTCTCGTGCCTCGAGAACCTGACCTTGTAGCTTAGCTATGGCGGCATCTTTGGCTGCAATCTTTTCTCTCACCTCGGGCTCAACCCCCTGCCCCCGAAGCATAGACACCTTCTTCTCCAGCTTCCTGCAATTGGACTCAGCCATAACCCAGCGACTATAGGCTTCGACCAGTAGAAAGTTCGATTGCGCTTGATTCATCATTAGAGCATTTCCAAGCTCAGGACCACTCATTTTTCTATAATAAAAACGGTCGGCAGGAGTGGCAATATGAAACAACAACATTTTCGCCGATAAAGCATCCACAACCCTATCACCCTCCGTAAATGACCATTTTGGAACGAACTTCTCAGAAGCTGCTTCAACATCAACATCCATGGGATCAACCAAAACCTCCAAACCACCAACAACAAAGTTCGATTCAGCTTCGTACCATGAAGGAGAGGAAGAAGCACTATCACCGCCCTCAATATGCTGCGGACTCGGTCGAGAAGCTATAGAAGAAGTAAAGCCAGGAGTTTTCTTGCTCGGTGGGGGTAGGAACCGACTTCTGTGGAGACGAGGATCGATCAGCATCCGCACCTTCGCTTGCTATGAGTTTGGTATCAACGTTACCAAAAGAAAGAGGGCTGGAAGATTTGAAGGGTTGATCTCGAGGAGTCTTACCACCAGTTAAGTGAGCCGAAAGATTCTCAAGTAAACCGTCGGACGCAGAAAAACCCGCTCCACCTTCGTCATTCAAAATCTTAACTGGACGAGAAATAGACCCTGACTTGGCTTTCTTGGAACTTTTTTATTGTTTATCTTCTTTTGAATCCGCATCACGACATCTCTTTAAAGAACCAATCGAAACATCCGTCGTATCCGCAACAGCATCACGATAATGGACAAGTGTTCACTACCAACCAGAATCACCTTGTTGACCGAGTCGCTCTTCCTGGATCCAGGGCCCTCGAGCGATTGCACTCCTTTCCCTTTATCATCAGCCGAAAGGGAATCCCTCCCAGCTTGCGCAACAGAACCCTCAGCTCCGGAAGCTCCTTGTTCGGTATTCGAGATAGGAGCGTGGATGGGATATAGATTCTCCTTCACAAGATCAAGAAAGGGAGACCCTGTTTCGTCCTAGCAGCAACAAATTTGAGCTCACCTACGTTAAAAGACTTCAGCCGAAGAGCATCTTTCAAACCCATAACTGCAAAAAAGTAAAAAAGGAAATTAGTCGACATTCGTAAAAAATCTATTTGTGTATAATAAACAAACAGGCAAATGAACACGGCAACATATCATAAACAATCTGTGCTCATCTAAATACATCCCACCCTATAGCATACTAACCCTTTCCATCCCATCGAAGCGTGGGATGATGCTTCGGTTCGGGCCAAATTGTGCTTATCTTTCCCATAACAAGAAGGTGTTCTGGCAATTTCTGGATACGACCAGCTTCCTTAATTAAGGAAGCATAAAGAGTTTGATTATAATCAAAATCGTCGGGAAGATGACCAGGAAGCGCGAACCTCTTAAATCTCCACGTCCTCTCGGAAGGAATGCATTGGTCATCCACTAAGAAAAAATTATCTTTCAAATCCTTCATACTAGTGGTAATCCAGGAAAAACACGTAGCATTTTTGTTCCTAACTTCGAAAGTATACCAGCTCCCGCTCTGATTCAGTTTGTAAAAAGCTCGGAACACGTTCAAGTCGGGGTCCGATTCGAGGGCCCGACACGATAGCTCAAATTGGTTCACCTTGGCAACGCCAAAGGGGTTCATCTGGGAAATATGTACTTGGTGAAACATCAAAACATCGATAAGAAATTTGGTAAAAGGTATCCTGTAACTGCAATATTCAAAAAACTTTGTATACAGCGATATCTTTCCATAAACAAACGGATACGCTGGTGTATCCTTCTCCGGAAGAACCGAATGGAGAGACATAGGGATCTCATATTTCTCAACAAACCAGTTCAACCCAGATTGGGTCAAAACGTTGAAACTTGACGCAAGGTTATCTTTGTTCGTCATAAGAAAAAGAAGATGAGAACAAACCTGATCAACAGATTTAAAAAACCCTTGAAGAAAGCAAAGGAGAGAAGAAAATAAGTTTAAAAAGTTTTTACTGTAATTTTGCTCTCTAAAATGAAACCTTTTATAAAAGGGGAGATGAAAAGACTGACAAGATGGTTGCGTAACCGACCTAAAAAGCACCAATGAAAGCACGACACGTCAGCACGACCACGTGGTACAAACGTCAGCATGAAAATAGATAGCACAGCTGGCACCAACTCAAAGAATTCGAAATTCAAAAAGCCCCCCAAAAAGCTCCTTCTTTCTCCAACTTAAAGACTGTTGCATTGCAAGCAATAGCACGAACTAAGGGGATTTGAAGAGGATAGATACTTTGTACCGAACGCCATTACCACCGAACGAATTGTCACACCCCGACCCGCAGCGGAAAAGGTGATCGGGGCATGATTGGGTTATCATCAAAGCTCATGACATTTATTATAACGTTTCATATTCATTATTACAATTTAAAGGAAAACATACAATCTTAATTTCATCATGTCCTAAACATCATTCTAGACTTCATTGTTTTCTTCTAAGGCATTTCCTATGTTTTCCTTGCTTCATCCTGTTCACCTGTATCATGTGTTGAAATGGTTTTTGGATCAACAAAAAGTTGGCGAGTGAATCCTATGAAAAGCATTTGAACAAGTTTATTGAATTGATTATAAAATAAAGTGCACAACCACATATGAGTAAATATAGATGTAAACATATTCATAAAAACACTTAATATCAGATAATGCACACACATACAATAATAATTTCTTTTGAGGCACGCGTTGCTCAACCCGTCTCTCACGAGGAACTGATGGGCCTAATGAATAAGTTTTGAGGCACGCGTTGTTCTACGAACTGATGGGCCTAATGAATGAGTTTGCATACAACTTGACAATATGAAATACATAACTACAAACAATATATACAATCTAAGTTTAGATCACAATATGGTATGGCACAAGTTTAAATAAACGAGTTAATTTTTGTGACACATGACACACCCCAAAACGTGTAATTAAAAAGGGGAGTTGTAAGATTCACTCACTTTGGGTGCGTTCGGTTGATGATGTTGAATGCGCACGAAGTTGGATTTTAACCACGAGTGAAACTAACCTAGATAATAACATAATGGTTCGGTAAATAAGCGGATTTTATTAATCAATTTTAGTAGGATGATTGGATATATTTTTGTGAGTTTAAGGCTATTTTCTAACCTTAAAAATGTTATTTTTAAGTATTTTTAATTGATTTTTAAATAAAATAAATAAATAAAAATAATAAAAAATGTTGACTTTTTGACCGTTGACTTGTTGACCGGTTTTATTGTGTAATTGTGTGCGCCGGGTGAGGCTCGAACCCGAGACCTCCCGTTCGCGTGCACGCAGCTCTACCAACTGAGCTACGTGTCTAACCCGAAATATTTCTGTTTTTAATTATATTTATATACTAATTGAATTAATCCGAAAATCGTTTATTTTAAAAACGATTTTAATATCACGCTCGGTGCTCTCCACAGGTCTCGAACCCGGGACCTGTGGTTTAGGTTGACACACAGTCCACCGCTGGACTGTGTGTCTAACTTGGTAAATAATCTGATTTTTATTATACTTATATACAAACTAAATAATTTCATTTCTGCCTTATATAAAAAGTTTGATAATTGCCAGAACCGGTGCGGTAGTCTGGACTCGAACTCGCGACGTGTGATTTAAACGTTCACACAGTCCACCACTGGACTGTGTGTCTATCTTGGTTATTATTCCGGTTTTTATTAAACTTAACATCTATTTGCAGTGAATCCGGTTCAGTTTAAAAAAAAGGAACATTTTTATTAAGGCGTGTGTGCGTGGGACAAGAATCGAACGCGGGACGTATGCGTTTTTATTTGCACACAGTCCACCGCTGGACTGTGTGTCTAACCCGAGATATATCTTGATTTAAATTACACATATATACAACTGAAAACTTCATCTTCTTCGTTAAGCTTAACCAGAATCGATGTCCGACTGTTTTGACAAAAATAATCAGTTTCTTTAGTGTGTTGTGATTAGCTACATGTGAGATTAATAAAAAGAATGAGAGAGATTAGGTATAAGATATACCGACAGAGGTCCCCTGTTTCGCCGGCGAGTTCTCCGATTTCAGCAGGTTATTCCGGCGACGTGTGTCTTGCTGCAGAGGGTCTTCAGCGAGCTTGAGATGAGTGTGGGTGGCTTCGGTATGAGCTCTGGGTGTTCAGTTTTTAGAGTAAGCCACAGAGGTGAAGGGGTTCTATTTTCCGGCGAGTTGCAGAAGGTTTCCGGCGAGTGAAATTACATTGAGAAAGGGTGTGATTGTTAGCGAAAAGGCTAAAAGAAGTTAGAGGGTGTATTTATAGGGCAGAACATCGAAGAATTTGGTCCGTTTACCGTCTTGATTCGTCGGTCAATAATTTTCCGACGGTTATGACTTGTGTCGCGGACTGGACATCGGTTATAACCGACGTCGTTGTTAATATTTACGTTGAGTCAAAGGTAACCGACGGTGATTGACGAAATCGTCGGATTTTCCGGCGTCAGCGGATTTGGGCGCGCTGTTGACTGGGTTTGATTTCTGTTTCATTATTTGAATTAATTGTTTGGATATATTACTAAAGAACACAAGTGGCGTAGTGGTTGAGCGCGCGTGTGTTAAGGCTTGGGTGATACTGGTTGACCCGGGTTCGAAACCCGGTTGCAGCCTTTTATTTTTATTTCATTATTTTAAATACTTTTTCAAATATAAATTATATATTCCAATATACTTATTGATTATGTATCGTTTAAAATTAATTTGGGCATTAAATACGCAACGAAATTTTTAACTGATTGTTCGGTTAATAAACGGAGTGGGTTTGGTAAATCCGTTTTTTTACGGATGTTACACGAATAGATACATCGTATCGGTCCGAGCTGAAGGATCGCCCGATATCAAAGGAATCTTTGTAACTAACTTTGGGCCCCACACATTTAATGCTAAGACATCGATTGGTCCGGGTCCAACAAACTTTGCCACGTTAGACTATCAATAAACTATAAATACCTCCCAACCTACTCTAGAAAAGGGGTAACGTTTAATCTCTCTCTCTTCTCCATTCCCTCTCTAATCACTCTCTTCCAAATACTTATTCCTACGCCCGAGCTTGATCACAGAGAGGCCCCCTTCCCTGTGACGAGGCTAACGGTGTGTTTTCCTTAATTTGTGCAGGACTTTCACACCTTTTTCTGAGACTCTTCTATCCAGACTGAAGCAGGTCAGTTTTTGAGTCTTCACCCGTCAAATGATCGATGTTAGCCTAAAGCATTTTCACACCCACTCTCTTTTCCCCGTTCTCTCAGTCTCGATCTTTTTCGATTAAAGTTGGTTAAACCTTAACACCCCCTTGAATACATTTTATCCAAACTTTGTTTGTAATCAAGCTTGCTAGACGATGCTCTACGTGTCGCTTCACATCACTCCTCCCAGACTGACGAATCAATTCTCACAGGGCTTCTAGCTCGTTATCCGTGTAAGGTTAATTTGACAACGGAAAACCAAAATAACTTATAAATAAAACATAAAAGTTAAAACAAATATAAAAGTTAAAACAAATAAAAATAAAAACATACTTACAACTTAGAAGTTACAAACTCAAACCCTCTAATCCCTCCCCCATCCCCCAATTCTTCTCAGGCGGCTTACCTCACCCCCGGACCGGACCCCCTTCTTAACGGACTGCTGATTGCTGAAGAAGAATCCACGATGCAATTGTTTCTTCAGATGCAATAAATAACCCTTTTCTTCTCAACCATCACTCTCAGATAATTCACTCCAACCCGAATTAGACTCCGGTGAGATCCAAATCCGATCTTGACCCACATCACGTGACATGTTCACACAATTCAGCACCACCGCTGAGAACTTTAGCAAGGCCTCAACTATGGTGTTCCGGATCGGCACTGACGCTCACCTCTACGACGATCCTGACGACGTCAGCATCTCTCCTCTTCTCGACAGCAAATTCGACTCCGAAAAATGCGAAGCTCTTAAACGATTACTCGCTCTCATTGCCCAAGGCCTTGATGTCTCCAATTATTTCCCTCAGGTACCACTTAATTCATTTCAATCTGTTTCAGAAACTGATAGTTATATGGAGAGTGGGGCTTTTGAACCGAAGCGAGAACTATGCGCTGGGCCAGACAAGTGCGTCCAGGCGCCTGGGTTTTAAAAAGCGCGCCTAGAAGCGAGGCGCACGAAGGCGCATGCCTCATGTACTTTGGGTGTTTTAATGCATCAAAGTGTTGTACTATAGGTTTTTTTTGGCTTGTACATGTAGGTAAAATCACATATAAGCCTTATTTATAGCTAAATCTTGGATAAGGGGTGCTAAAAACCGATGGGACATATAAAAAAAACTTATATAATCTCCTTACGCCTCTGGTACGAAAAGCCCACCGCTTTTGCTCTTCGCGCCTCGGTTTTAGACCTTGTCGCTTTTGTGCGGCTCTCGCTTGTAAAACCAAGCTAGGCGTGCTCGCCGGAGGGCCTGAAAGTGGGGCTTTTGAAGCGAAGTGAGAAGGTTGTGCCGGGCCAGAAAAGTGTACCTAGGCGCACACCTGGGGGAGTCTGGACAATAAAGATCTACATCAAAGGCGTTTTGTTACAAACGTACTTTGATCTTAGCAAGAAACCTCTACATGACTACTGTAAACATAAATCCTTTTTATCGACTTAACGTGCTCTTTAAATGTCATACTTTACCTGCATTTTCAGTTCAGAAACGTTCGCTTCTTATTATGTATGATTTTTTCTTGGTTTACAGGCTGTTAAGAATGTTGCATCTCAGTCGTTGGAGGTTAAGAAGCTTGTTTACTTGTATTTGCTTCACTATGCTGAAAGGCAAGTTATTTATATTATCGACCTTTACTCTTGAAGCAAACTTTGTGTACATATGAATTTTAGAGTATAACAACTTAAACCCAGCTATATTTGATACAACGATAACCAATTTTTCATCATAATGTAAAACATGGTTATTAACATACTGTTATGCACATTTGATCATATATATTTGTATATTTTCTACTATCAGGCGTCCGAATGAAGCGTTGCTATCAATTAATATTTTCCAGAGAGATTTGGGGGACCAAAACCCATTGGTGAGGGCTTGGGCACTGCGCACAATGGCTGGTATTCGCCTGCATGTGATCTCTCCTCTTGTTCTGGTGGCAGTTAAAAAATGCGCTAGAGATCCATCCGTATACGTGAGAAAATGTGCTGCCAACGCTCTCCCAAAGCTCCATGATTTGCGTCTCGAGGAAAACGCTTCAGCAATCATTGAGGTTAGTTTTATTGGTTTGCTATTCATTTTCTAGGGCAAATCACATAGAAAGTAACCTACATAGGTTTGATTTTTCTGTTAAAGGTTCTTTGCTTTTTTATGCAAACCATTCAATCTTATAATATGTTACTAGGTCTGCAAACGAACCGAACGTTCAGCAAACAGTTCGTGAACCGTTTGGCGGGAAATCCGTTTGTTTGTGCGTTAACACGGACAAGAAATTTCATTCGTTTAGTTAAATGAACAAACATGAACAGACACCCGTTTGTTCATTTATGTTTGTGAATGTTCGGTAACATGTTCATTTATGTTCGTTTGTGTAAGATAGTTCACTAAGGTTTTAAATTTTTATATCTTACCTATACACTTCTAAGTTTCCACATATAAATGTTACTATAGAGTAATTTTTAGCGGGATCTACGCTTGGTTTTAAAATGCGCGCATGATGCGCGCATAATGCGTGATGCGCTTGATGCGATGCTGAAAACGCATCAAGTATAGATTTTTGAGTTGCAACCTTTGCTTCTTTGAATCGTTAGGGAATGAGTTGCAGGTTTATGGATTGTAGGTAAGAATAAAGAAGACAAAAGGAAGAGAGTGTGAGTTCTGATTGTAAAAGTCAAAAGATATGGGTGGGAGGTTGTGTGTTCCAGTAGTAAAAAGTACAAAAAAAAACTCTACTTTTTCTGATTTTTGTATTTTCCCATATGATATTGTGTTGCAGGTAAAGCCATGCTACTTTTTTCTGATTTTTTTAGTTTTTTCACAGTCTCGTCTTTTTACCGAATTATTTTTATTTTCTTTTTCCTTATTTTCTTTATTTATTATAGAGGTTTATTGGTGTTTTTATTATGTATTTTGTGTATAAGTATACTTTATAAATGTTTTAGAAGTATATTATTATGTGTAAGTATTGACAATAAAAATTGTTATGCATAATTAGTTTTTAGTATTTTTTTAATAAGAAACGCATCGCATACGTGATGCGCTCGCATTACGCATCGGATTTTTGGACCAAAACGCATCAGAGCGCATCATGCATTTTAAAACCAAGGATCTACGTAAAGTATGTGATAAAAGATGCCGATTTATTCAAAATTTAATATATGTTCGTTATTGTTTATGAATGCTTGTTTGTTTCGTTTGTTTTCATTTGTGTTCATAAACGTTCGTTTGTGTTGGTTACTTAAAGTTAATGAACAAACACAAACGGACACGAACAAGCTCATTTTCTTAATGAACGAACATGAACATAAAATCTCGTTCGTTAAGTGTTCATGAATAGTTCGTGAACACACTTATTCCTTAACGAATTTTTCGGTTCGTTTGCAGCCTATAAGTTACAACTACTGTTACCAGCACATGTCAAGTTATGTTGTGTTGTGTTGTGAACATACATATGGGTTCTCGGTTCATAAGAAAGATAGAGCTTTAAGAAGGAAATACATACATTAATATCATAAATTAGTTTTGTTTCTTTTTTAATTCATAATGGTAGTAAATGTATTGTGTCGGTTCACTGCAGATTATCGGAATTCTCTTAAACGATAATTCCCCTGGAGTAGTTGGAGCTGCTGCTGCTGCATTTACTTCCATTTGTCCAACTAATTTAGCTCTAATCGGTAGAAACTATAAACGACTATGCGAAATTCTTCCAGACGTAGAAGAGTGGGGCCAGATCATCTTAATCGGGATTCTTCTCCGTTACGTTAGTGCAAGACACGGGCTTGCAAAAGAATCTATAATGTCGTCTTTATTGCCTAACATATTCAGTAACGAAAAAAGTTCAGAATCGGATACCGATTATTTCGAAATAAAGAAGACGTACGAAATCGGGATTCAGGAGCCGGAGTTAGTAGCTACGGTATCCAGGAGTTACCTTGCGGGACCAGACAAGCAACTATTAAATCTGAATGATTCAGATGTGATATCATCTGATTATATTTCTTCACGATTTACCTCATCGAAAAGTGACGAAAATGTTAAGCTTCTGTTACAGTGTACTTCACCGTTGCTATGGAGTAGGAACAGTGCAGTGGTGCTTGCTTCTGCTGGTGTACACTGGATTATGGCTCCGATGGAGGAAATTTCGAAAATCGTTAAACCTTTATTGTTTCTCCTGAGATCATCCGATGCCTCAAAATATGTGGTACGTTTTTTAATATTCGTCTAATATGTTATAACTAGTGGGTTGCTACCTGCGCTCCGCGGCGGGTTCGAAACATAGATAAAAATAAGCAAATCGCAAACTTAACGATAAAAAAACCATGTCACAACGGTATATTCGAAAGTCCCCGAGAAGTTACGTCGTTGTATATAAAAACCAAGTTATTCGAACAAAATTTACACCAAAGCATATATAAAGATTAACACGACAGCCACACATTACAGCGGGTTGATTTTAATGTAGATAAAAAACACATTGCAATGGTGTATTTAGAGGTGAGCGCCAAGCGGTTTAAAAAATCGTTTAAAACAACTGGTCGGTTTAAAAACAAAGTTACGAAAACTTACGTCGAAACATAGATAAAAATAACTCTCGTGGAGCGTTGATATAAAAAACAAAACCCATAAAAAATCACGTAACAGAAAAGCTTGTTAAAAACTCAAAATATTTACTTTATTAAAGTTCAGGGGTTGTAGTTTAAATCAGCTTAAGAAAAAGAAAAAAATCAACTCTATTAAACTTGAGGCCAAATGTTAAAAGTATTAAAGATGAGGGGTGCATTTGAAATTTAGGCACTAAAAAAATTACTGTAGCTAAGCACCCAAAATTGTTATATATAATAATATTATCATGCATTCATGTGTTTTACTAGTATCAGTATTGGGTTATTTAACTATAGGTCCTCTGCAACATTCAAGTCTTTGCTAAAGTGATGCCTTCGCTTTTTGCTCCAAACGTTGAGGATTTTTTTATAAGCTCTTCGGATGCGTATCAAGTTAAAGCTCTAAAACTCGAAATCCTTTCTTCCATTGCTACAGACGCATCAATCTCGGTTATTTTTCAAGAATTCCAGGTACTGAACAATAATTATTTTATTATTATATAATAGAATAAATTTTTGCTTACTTTTAAGAATATTTGTAGGATTATGTGAGAGATCCCGACAGGAGATTTGCTGCAGATACGGTTGCTGCTATCGGTCTGTGTGCTAAGAGGAATCCGCAAGTAGCACACACTTGTGTGGAAGGATTGCTGGCTCTTACTTCACCCAGTTAGTCATCAATTCTTTACGTATTTTATTTGAAATTTCCCGTTTTGAACTTAAATTATTTTAAAATTTTCAGAATACGTTAGTAGTACCTCTGGATCCATGGATGATGAAGCAGTGGTTTTGATCCAAGCAATTACATCTATCAAAGATATCGTAAAACAAGATCCGCTCAGTCACGAGAACGTACGGTTTCCAAATATAAATTAAAGTTGTTTACTTGATTATGATGCTCAGTGATAACCGACAAACTCATTGCTATCTACTACAGGCCATTATTTTTTTGATTCGAAATTTGGATGCAATCAAGGTCCCTGTGGCACGTGCAATGATTGTTTGGATAGCAGGTGAATACAACTCTATCGGCAATATTATTCCGAAAATGGTACCTGTGATTCTACGGTTTCTAGCTCGAGGCTTTACTTCTGAGCCCGTTGAAACAAAATACCAGATTATGAATGCTGCTGTTAAGGTATGATGTACTAAATAACCTTTTTAATGAAGAGTTTTATAAGTAGAAACAATAATATAAGATGTAGAGTAAAAATGCCATTTTCGTCCCTGAGGTTTGGCCAGTTTTGCGACTTTCGTCCAAAGGTTTTTTTTTTCGCATCTGGATCCAAAAGGTTTGAAATCTTGCCATTTCATCCGGCTCGTTCACTCCTTCCATTTTTCTCCGTTAAGTCAGGGGTATTTTCGTCTTTTCTTTTGCTTAAGGGGCAATTTGGTCTTTTCACTTTATGTACAAGTTTTCTACAGACTGAATTGCCCTTTAAGTTAACGAAAAACCCCTGACTTAACGGAGAAAAATGGATGGAGTTAACGAGCCGGATGAAAATAGCAAGATTTCAAACCTTTTGGATCCTGATGCGAAAAAACAAACCTTTGGACGAAAGTCGCAAAACTGGCCAAATCTCAGGGACCAAAAATGGCATCTTACTCTAAAATGTTTATCTTTCGTTATTAAGTGCGATTTCTGTTGCAGGTTCTTCTGAATTCTAAAGAGGAAGATTTTCACACTGCAAAAAGCATACTAAACTACGTGCTTGAACTCGCGAAATTTGATTTAAACTATGATGTTCGTGACCGGGCTCGTGTTTTAAGAAAACTTTTGTCATGCTACTTTAGCTCTAGTGGACTAGAGGAAAAACCCGACAATAACGAAATACGCCTTTTACTTACTGAACATGTTTTCGGGGAGAAATCTAAACCATCAACCGAGACGGTTAATAACCGGTTTTACCTTCCGGGTTCTCTTTCGCAAATAGTTTTCCATACAGCTCCAGGGTATGAACCGCTTCCCGAGCCTTGTAGTTTGACTGAATCTGATATGGTCAAAGGACTTGAGGGGCCCACTCAGGCTGAAGCCGATGATTCCGACGTTGACTCCGGATCGTTGAATGAAGAAGGCAGTTACTATTCGGAAGATTCCGTTACTACTTCAACTGGAACTGATAACGAGAGTGCTACAAGTGAAAGCAACAATAACGATAACAACACCGATTCGTTAATTAACTTTTCTGATGTCGGTAAACCGAAAGAAGAAACTAACGATCTTAGTGAATTGATGTCGAAAGGAGCTTTGGAATCATGGTTAGATGATAATGATAATGATATTAATCCGGGTTCAAGTCGAAATGTAGCTGAAAGTATTCCATCAGCAAGAATTTCGATTGGAGATATAAATATGAGAATCAAACCTAAAATATACACGCTTTTAGATCCAACGTATGGAAATGGTTTGAAAGTAGTGTATAGATATTCGTCAGAAGCTTCAACAATATCATCGTCACTTGTAAGCGTTGACACTTTCTTCGAGAACTGTTCTTCCGACCCGATGTCAAAATTATCTATGTGCAATGAAGATTCGGAGTCGTCAGACCAAGGAAGGTATATATTTTTATCTTTTTTTTGGTGTGTTGGGTCCTACTATTTACACCTCTTAAATTACCAAATACACCTTAAATGTGACTTTTTTACTTAAATTTTATTTTGTTTTTCTTATATAACTTCTAACATATATAATGGTTTATATATATTCAAATAATCCGTTGTGATATGTTTATTTTTATCTACATTTGGATATAAACTTTTATCAAAAACTAAGTCTTATCTAGGGATGAGATTTTTTTTCCTAAATACCCGTACCGTTTTGGCTATTTGGTACATGTATGGGTACCCAGTTTTTTTATTTTTGATTTCGGTATTCGGTACTTTCGGTATTAGTATGGGTAAAAATGGTACTGGTACCGAATTTGATTACGAATGAATTTGATATTATGTTTTATTTCGTATTATGGTACTTGTATCGATTTAACTTATTTGGTACCCATATTGTATTACTCGTACCGATAACCGTATGAGTGCTTAAATGGTAGAAAAAACGAAATGATACCAAATTGGGTACTGACACTGTACGAAATACCGGTACCGATACCCCGTACGCGTACGCGTACCATAATATTCGGTACCGAATTTAGTACCCAGTTTTGTTCAGATTTGGTATTGGTATTTTCGGTACCGGTACGAGTACTATACCGATCCCATCCGTAGTCGTATCCAATATTATTTTTTATTTAATTTTTATGAATATGGTCTTGGATACTGCTCAGTTTTCGATAAATACATCGCAATGTTGTATTCGAATTTATATTAAAAATTATATATAAAAAGTTACAAAAGAAAAACAAATTTATAATGTGTATAAACCCAATTAAAAAAATCACATCAATGGGTGCAAACAGATTTACAATTTTTACTGGATTATAATGGTAATCTTTGTTGAAACTGGTGTGCAGTTCTTTGGAATCTCAAAAGGATGAACCCATTTTCGTTCCGATGGAAGAAATTACCGTACTTGAACCTGGTCAGACTGTTAAAAGAGTTATTCATGTTCACTTTCATCATCATCTTTTACCTTTGAAGCTCATATTATGGTGTAATGACAAAAAACACCCCGTTAAATTACGCCCCGATATCGGATATTTCATAAAGCCGCTCGTGATGGATCTTGACATTTTCTCACAAAAAGAATCTCAACTCCCCGGAATGTTTGAATACACAAGAAGGTATTTTTATTACAGATTAGCCATCACCATTTATTTGACTTCAAACTAATTTACACTTTTAACAGATGTTCGTTTTACCGACCACCTTGCCGAGCTGGCGAATGATGACAAGGATGGTGATGTGTCATCAACAAAGGATTCGTTCCTGATCATATGTCAATGTTTAGCGTCAAAGATGCTGAGCAACGCAAATCTTCATTTGGTATCGGTAAACATGCCCGTGGATGCGAATCTCAATGATGCATCGGGTTTGTGCTTACGGTTCAGTGGCAAGATACTTAGCAACTCGATTCCATGCCTTGTATCTGTTACACTTGATGGTAAGTGCTTTGAACCGTTGAATGCTTCAGTGAAAGTCAACTGTGAAGAAACCGTGTTTGGTTTGAATCTGTTGAACAGAATAGTCAACTTTTTAGCCGAACCTCGTTGATGGTTAGGTAGATATCAATGTGGGTTCCTAAAAGGCGCCGTTTTGTGGATTGTTATTCTGAGGAAACCGAAAAGATTCGGCAAATAAAGGAATCTCAACTTTTAATAGGATCGGATCAGCTTGTGCAAAGTATGAGTGGGCTTCATGTTCTTGAGTGATTTTTATTTTTTTGTTAAAGATTTAATCTTTTGATACTGGCTCTACTGCTATAAAATTGAAAAACTAGCGTTGGTGTTGTTTTTTTTTGTTATACAATGTCACATTGTACATATTTATTTTTGTGTGGATATGACAAGATGTATGATGGGTCAAATCTGGTTATGGGTACTTGAAATTATAGATATAGGGTGTGCATTTATATATATGAACCTGTACCTTTGTATAGGCTAGCAACAAAGTTATATGCTGACGTTAGTAACAAAGTTAATCTTGACAAAACTCACTCACTCTATCGTCTAATAATGGTGTACGCCACCATTTAGTGTCCCCCACTGACGAGTCCCACGACCAACACGATGGAGGTAAATCACGTTTTCCAGAGTAAACGGGTGATGTCAGGGTTCGATGACTAGGCCTGTAAACGAACCGAATGTTCACGAACTGTTCGTGAACTTGTTCGGCAGGAAGTTCGTTTATGTTCGTTTATTTAATAAATGAACGAACACGAACAAAAAATTGTGTTCGTTTAATTAAATGAACGAATATGAACACACCTTGTGTTCGTTCATTTATGTTCATGAACGTTTGTTTATGTTAACGTTCGTTTATGTTTTAGTAAATACATAAATAGTTATAATTATATAAATATTAGGTATTCTAACGACTTATATAAATATAACTAATTGTAATTGAGTTTTTTCCAGTAAGAAAAAATGAAATTTTAAATTTTTTCATAACTTAATATTTATATTAAAAAAAACTACTTAATTTTAGTATCTTTGAACCCTAATTTAGATGTGTTTTCGGATGAAATGTAACATATTAGACATTTTTGTTTATGTTCACTAATGTTAAATTATGTTTGTTTATATTTGTAATTACGTTCATTTGTGTTCGTTTATATTTATTCAATCATGTTAATTTATGTTTATTCAACTAGTGTTCATTTATATTTATTCATTCATGTTAACTTATGTTTATTCAACTATGTTCATTTAAACTTTTTTTGTGCATGTTTGTTTGTGTTTGTTTATATTCGTAAAAAGTTCGTTTAGGCTTTAAACGAGCGAACATAAACGGACACGAACATGGCCGATTTCTTAATGAACAAACACGAACAAAAAATTGTGTTCAATTATATGTTCGTGTTCGGTTAAAGTTAAATGAACGAACACGAACATGCTGATGTTCGTGTTTGTTCGGTTCGTTTACAGGCCTTGTTTGATCCCGAAACCTCCACAATGGGTTCTCACCTTACCATGAAGTCACTATCATGGGGGTAGGTAATCATTGATCTGAACGCGGGTTGAACAAAACCAGATAAAGGATACGATGACATGCATTAAATATATAATATGAAAAGACACTACGATCAAAATTCATACTTGCTAGTGGCTATAGTATATCTCCTCAACTCTTGAAACAAACGGTTAGACCAAAAACCCTTGTTTTTTTTCTATCAACCTATTTGTTAACAAAAAAACGATATAGTTACATTGAAATTGGATTATACATACAGCGAGACCAACAATTGTATGTCTTGTAGGATCATTACAAGTATCCGGAGTACAAATCAATCTAGCGTTTAACATTGCATTGTGTGTGTTTGTTGTTCATAGGTATAAAAACTAAATTTTAACCTAGAAAGAATTGGCAACAAAAGTTTTTTATAAACGCCATCCGTGGGACTCGAACCCACGACCACGTGGTTAAAAGCCACGCGCTCTACCAACTGAGCTAGAACGGCTTGTTGAACATTTTGTTTTCGTGTTTTATATATAAAACTCCAATTTAAATTTTGTAAACGATTTTACTAATTTATATATAATTAATACATGGATTTTGTTGGATTATCTGAAGGGTCATATAAAAAGACCATTATATAAATCATCTTTTTGCATAAACTCGTCATTTTGATGAATATGCATTTCTAAATGGAGAACATTTATTATCCAATAATGAAACAAAAATAACATGTATAATCATGCTAGATACATGGCAACTACTATTCATAACAAAAACAATCAATCATAAGTATTGTTGTTCATATTAAATACTCTTTACATGCGATTGGAAGGTTAACATCACAAAATTGTGAAATACAATACATATGTATAAACAAACGTTTGTGAAAGTAGAAGCTAGGATCTTAAACTCAATTTCAAGAGGAAAAAGTTCAATGATCGCACCCCTATATTGAGTGGTTGATTTAAACCAGCGATCCTTTGTTGTCCCTGGCTTTTGCTACTAGATCATCCTCCCCCAACTTTATATCATCACCAATTACATATCATCATCGATTAATGGAATACCAGTAGAGAAAATATTTTTCCTTCATACAACCATTTTAGCATTCTCTTTTAGGTCCACGTTTTAACTGATACCAAAACATTTTCAGGTGTCTTCAAATATAGTATTGCCTTGGCACACTTGGAAATGTTTTGGTATCACCCGCTAAAGATGGACTTGAAAGGAATAGATAAAGTGGTTGAATCAAGCCAAAAGAAGGGCGAAAAAGAAATTCTATGATGATATGGAGTTGGTGATGATATGGTGTTGGAGGAGGATCATCTAGCCACAAAAGCCAAATACAACAATTGGTCATTGGTTCAAATCAACCACTAAATAAAAGGGTAGGATCACCAAGGGTTAAAAGCTTATTTCTTTTTTGATACAACTGCTAAAACAGAGACGATTCAAGGTAAGTCTTTTCCTGATAAACTTTATTTTAATTAGTTAAATATTGTTTTGTGGGGTAAGCTTTACAAAATAGTAATCAAGTTTCTAGTATGTTCCACAAAAGTCACTCGATTTTGTTTTGTCTCTTTAAAGTCACTCAAGCTTCAAATGTTGTGTCAATCTTGCACAATTTACAGGTTTACAAGTTACCTTAATAATGTGTTAGGTCATTTTTTTTTAATTCCAAATGCTTTTGAGGATTAGGGTTTCAATCCTTCACGAATCGGCATACAAGATGGTTCACCAAGCTTCCACAGATCCACTTATAACCTCTCTGATCTAACCAGATCTGATGTCTACTCAAACCCTAAGAAACGAATCTTCCACCAAGATTTGATACAAACCCTAACCCTAAGAGAATGGATCTTTAAACACCACGACACAAACTTCGAGATTACAAGACTTATCAAATGTGGAAACAACAACACAATATCTATCCAGATTCAGAAGAAAATATCACGAAAGATCAGATCTAAACAGAACAACAGCGGAAAAGACGATCGGAAAACCCTAGACCACAATACACCCTAAGAGCTAACAACGCTCCGATACCATGTCAAATAACAAGAATCAATGAGTTTAAGATCTTTATGAACTCCAAAGAACAAAGAACAATCAGCAAGACAATACAACAGAACCAAATCGCTCAACTCCTCACAAGGAAATCATCAAACATGATGATCTGTACACTCTTAGACTCAATCTAACAAGCAGCGGCGGAGCTTGACCAAAAGTTTCGAGGGGGCGTAAAGTGATGGGACCCAAAAAATTTTCCTATCATTATGTTTCGGGTCGGGTCAAATAATAATAGTTCCAAATAAAACGAAAAAATTATTTATTCAAAAGACCCGTTCTTACGCATAAAAAAAACTAAATATTGTATAACAAACAAAAAACCAATATATATAATGATAGAGATAAATGGAACCTGGACGAAGAATTACAACTCAGCCCGACGACCTTTAAGATTTTTGAATTCATCAATTATGTCTTCCGAATCAAACTTATCAGCAATTTCTTTTTCTATGTAAATCACCAACCTATTTGTGAGATATTCATCTGCCATTTTATTGTGAAGGCGATTCTTGAATATTTTCATTGCTGAAAATCCCTGCTCTGTTGTTGCAGTTGAAACTGGAAGTGTCAAGATTAGCCGAACCACTCTATCAACCAAAATGTACTCCTCTCGTTTGTTAGTTTTCACAAGAGTTTTGCATAGATCAGAAAGAATTGACACACTACTTAGTCTGATATTCTTTGACAATTCAACATTAAAAAGCTCTAACTGAGTTCATAACCCAGTCCTCTCTTGCTCCGTAAAATCTTCAGGATAAAACTTCTCAACTAGAAGACAAATCTGATCAACGTTAATCTCCACGTTGAACAAAAGTAGTATGAGCTACATCATCAATTATGTCACACCCCAACCGATGGCGGAAACATCAGGGTTAGTGGCACTAGGCGACCAGATTGTCTCACGAGAAATTCCGTAACAATTATCCAACAACATTACTTAACGTTTAACATCCCATACTATTAAATATAACATTTCAAACAACCATTACAGAAATTCTGATTTTCTCATAAAAACAACATGGTTCGATTTCCCCTAGATTTTTATTACAACCTTCTAAACAAGATAAGCAAAATACTAAGTAAAACTACTCCATAGCAATCCAAGCTAAATCCTCAACTTGTTACATACGTTAAAATACAAGTCAATACAATTAAGTAAAGGTGAGCATACGAGTTTGAATAATACTAGCATAGTCGAGAAAGCATTTGCGAAACAATCTAATTACATATCATGATACACCAAAAACACTTAACATAACATAGGCTCATTTCTCATGCTAACTACCGTGAAAAGGCTTGCGCGACCATCCTAACTAGACCCCGTCGGGTGTTAGCCAAACTATATACCATACTAGCTAAGGAGGCAAGTTAACGAAAATAAGTCCTAGTCACATGTTTCTAGTATCACGTCGAGCATATACAATCAGATTATTCGCGTGTGATAAACAGTTTTGATTTGTGAAGTGATTTTGATATAGGAACGTATGTAACACCCGAAAAGTGCATTAAAGCAAAAATGGGTCAAGTATACTCACTGTGGGTGCGTTTTGGTAAGACTTAAGATTCTGAGGAGAGTTGCGGAGTGCGCCAGATCAGCCTGTAAACGAACAGAAGTGCATCAGTCTTTCGAAAAGCCGAAACGATGAAGTTTGAGTTGAGCAGTAGGTAAGTTCGGGCGAACTTGTATGTAAATATACAAGTTCGAGTGAACTTGTAAGGTTTTGATGTGTTTAGAGCCAAGTTCGGGAGAACTTGTAAGAATTTCTTACTGAAATGACAAGTTCGGGCGAACTTGTATAGTTTCCTAAGAAACTAGACAAGTTCGGTCGAACTTGTGAAGAGTTTGGTGAAAATAGCCCAAGTTCGGTCAAACTTGCCCATTTGGGTGCAAGTTCAGTCGAACTTGACCTCGGGAGTTGGTGATTCTTGAGCGAACTTGATGTTTTTAAGTCTAAAATCTTGCGTTTTCGCGTCGTTTGCTGAGTAAATCGAGTGCCCATCCCTCCAACCTTAAGCCACTGAGTAAAGCTTAGGCCGGAGAGGTCTTTTGGAGCGAACTTAGCCATTTTACAGAAACTCGGGCTAATCCGGGCGAACTTGAAAGTTCGTACGAGTTAGTCCAGCTTGTGTAAAGTGACGATTTCGTCCTTGTGCTTACGGATATGAGATTTAGCTTCGACAACGCCTCGTTCCACTCAAAAGTGAACGAAACATACGTAATTAGTCCGAATATTGTGTGAAAATCAATACTTTAAAGGTTTAGCTCAGATCTAGACATAGATCTGAGTGGAAAACAAAAGTTTTATGTAAAAAGATGAAAATTTTTCGTAAACAGAGAAGATTTGATGAAAACGAAGGTGTCACACCCCTAATTTCCACGTGTAACCCGGTGGGCCCGGTTGGGGAATATCGTGACGTAAGTTGATATCATCATTACCAAATAATACAATAATACACAACGGAAGTCTGGATAGTTACTATTACAAACGTTTGAATGTTCAAAGTTCAAAAATAATAAATACAACGCTTGTAACTAGATCCACAGGTGGATCGAAATGTGAATACAAAATGAAACTTGACAGACTAAGGCCTTCTAAGCAAAGGGTTGCAATTCCTCTTAAGCTTCGCCAAGTACTTCCAGCCTATTTACGTATACTTGTCACCTGCGCTTAGTCTTTTGAAAATACGTCAGTTTTCACTCGTAAATACATTTAACCGACTCATTTTGAAAACATTTCGAAAACATTTAGTGTACACAATGGTACTTTGTTTTATAAATAACTTGGGATAAATAATTTCATGTTATCAGTTTTACATGCTAATAATACATTTAGAGCCCGAAAACTATGTCGGGATCCTGATTAATCGACACGCCACTTTAACACCTTTAATAGGTGCACCCCTATTGGGTAATACTTTATTTTAGCATCTGATGGGTATATGCCTACACCCCGTGCTTAGGTCGTGGCCATTTGCAATTAAATGAGCCGTGGATATCCAGGACACGGTCGTTTTAACCCCCAAATGTTTAATATTAAGCAATACGAATTAAAATGGATTATTTGAATTCCCGACTCATTGGTCTTCGATCCCATATCCAACCATGCAGTATTAGTATACCGTATCCCAAGTCCGTATAAGGGAAAATAAGTTAAAGTATTTACCTGGTTTGCAAAATCTTCTAATAAATAAGAAAATAATCAAAGCGCAGCCGTAATCAAAATAAATTAGCTTGGCGACAATCTACCGGAAGTTTCTAATCTGGAATAGATGGTATTATTGACAGATTAGTTAGCTAGCGGGTCTTTATTTAGTCATTGACCTAGACCGGCTAACTTAAAATAAGAATAATGGTACGAAACGCTAGATTAAGCGGTGACCGAAAAAAATGTATTTTGGACCCGACAAGTACTAGGACTTGTATAATATGGGTTACCATTTTACATTCTGGAACGTAAACTAGTCACGTAAGCTTAACCGTACGCATATAAGCGAAACCGGGTAACCGGGAGGCCTATACAAGTTCTATATGCCATTATGTTTAAAATATGTTATTATAACAGTAGGTTATTGTATGACGGCCGTTATGGTTTTGAAAGTGAATTATGCCTTTAAAGGCATTTTCGTCATTTTTAAAATGTAATAAACGGGCTTATATGTAAACTGATGTTATTAATATAAACACTTATTAAAAATACTTATTTTATGATGTTACATCAGTAGGACATCAATTATATGTGTGGTTTATGGTTTAAGACCAAACTATGTCCCGAAAGGGTAATTTGGTCATTTCACAGATAATCCGATACTTATTTGGGAATTTGAGTTTGAGACATGTACCTACTGTTGATTAGTTGAAAATGTGTTTTGAAATCAGTAGGCATCAAGTCTTAATGCTCCAAAATGGTTTTAAACCATATTGTGCGCCTAAACGGCGATTAAGTCGCTAAATGACGATTTAAACGGTAATTTAAGTAAAACCGAAGTTATAATCTGTTTTGGTCGACCAACATATGTTATTTGTCATAACATATTAATGTCTTAAAGTTTTGGTTTATTAAACGCTTTAAATTCCATTTTATGTTTCAAAAGGGTAATTTCGTCATTTAAGGTTTATTACCCGAACCTAAGTGTCAACTCTGTCCTTATTCAGAATTCATACCCCAAATGGTTCCTAACATGATAACACATAAGTAGGTATGTGGTTTTTAGGCCAAAGTTATGTTTAAAATCACCTTGTATGAAAAAGGCTAATAAATCACAATTTGCGTAATTCCCGTTAATTAACCACCTTTTATGTTTAATTCAGAAAGTTGGCCCCTAAATAAGTTTAATAACTTATTACATCAGTTCCTAGCTCGTAATCATGCTTATTTGGTGTTAAAATCTCATTTTTCGAATTATAGGGACTATTTTGCAAAAATTGGCATATATTATGGAAACTTGCATAATCACTCGAATTTGTATGTGACCATGTCTTATGATAACAGAGGATCATTCTAAACTTATTCATGGTCACATTACAACATTATTTCAGTTTCATAAGTTCCTAAATCGGGTCAGAATCGAAAGTCAAAGCGTGAGTCAAATACCGCGACTTTCGGTCGTAAACCGATTCAAAACTTGGCCTTGTCGGGCCGCATGGGTTAAGACATGTTTTAATAATTTACTAAATTGTTAGAGTGTCAAAACGGATGTTATGACCTTCACATTGTTAGTTATGCAATTATTTATAATCTGACCCGTTGACTTTCAGTTGACTTTTCCTTTGACCCGACAATTGACCAAGCAAACGTGGTATTCCGTAGACATTCTTTTGAGGGATTAAAATCCACATAATTACGGTCACGTGACCACATTCGTTGCGATATTAGACTGAGCGGATGTGGTTTTAAGTCAAAGTCAAAGCGTTTTTACGTCAACGCTTTGACTCGAACTATAATCTTAAACTGAAATGAATGAGTTAGGACACTTACTAGAGGTCCTATGCACGAGTTCCTACTGATTTGGAAGCTCCTTGTAGACCAGAAACCTCCAGAGGAAAGCAAGAGTTGGAAAGTAGCAAATGAGCAAGTTTTGGGACAAGATCAAGTGTCCTTATATAGTGAAAGAGGAGCAAGGAGGTGAAGCCAGGTGTTGGGGAAGGTTGGGAGGAGTTGCCATGTGTTTTGGGACGTGTCAAGACCCAGAGGAATGTGGCAAAACGCGCACAAGGTGGCAGAAACTGCAGACTGCAGCTGGCATGCAGAATTCTGCAAAACGCATACCGTCACGCCACGCGAGGGAACCACATGTTCCCGCGCGACACGCGGGGTGACCATTTCTCAAAATTTTCAATTTTGGTCCCTGGACTTCCCAAACTTCCATATTTTGACATAAAAGCATGTTTTATTCAATATGGCACCTGTTTAGCACTCTCGGGAGTATAACCGAACATCATTAGGCTCCGGGTTCATTAAAAGGTCACTCAGAGGCATAGATTAAGCATGCTGACACGTTTAAACCCCACGACTTTAATATTCATCACTCAGAGGTTATAAAATAACATGTTGGCGATTTTAGTCCCTCTCGTTTAGCACGTGGCAAACAAAGATTTCGGGACACGTGTCGGAATTTTATTAGATGAATTTTTGAGGTGTCACAGAAGGCAATGCCTTGTGCCAAAATCATTGTAAACCTTTGTAAAACGTTGATAAACGTTGTTGTAGTTGAAATCGGGTTGATTCTTACTTAGAACACGAAGGTTTCGGGTTTTGAGAGCTCTGGGCGGACTTACAGCAAGTTCAAATGAGAGGAATGAGCTGAGTATTTATAGGTGAAGGCAAAGATGAGGGCTGGTGGAGTCAAGTTCGGCCGAACTTATACAAATTTGTACAAGTTCGCGTGAACTTGTAGGATTCTGAGAGAAAGAGAGCCAAGTTCGACCGAACTTGACCTCCCTGAGGTTAAGTTCGAGCGAACTTGAGGTTTCTGAGGAGCTTAATTGGCCAGTCAAGTTCGGCCGGACTTGGTAACACCAACTTCGAGCGAACTTGACCCAAAAGTTGGGTTTTCTTCGTTTATTTCGTGCTAAGTGTTCGTTTGGCGAATCGGTTAATACTAATTAGTTATATTAAGCGTTTTAGTAAAGCGTTAAGCGTTATACCTGGTATAATAGTGCGATTTAGCGATTCGAGAGTGCGAGAGCGATGCGATAGCGAGCGTAATAGTAACCACAAACACACATAACACATAAATAATATAAAACCACATAAATAATTGAGATTTGCGATGCGATGAGATTAGCAATGCGATTTAGTAAGCGATTAGATGCGATACAACATACATAAGCTTAATCTAATTAATATAAACTCTTCTTATAATTCGAATCTCGGAATAAATGAAAATACAAGGATAAAAATAACAACGAGAAAATCGGAGTTGTTACAAATTATTCCCGTGAGAACAACACGAGTGGCATCAAACATCTTAATTAAACTACAAACCGAGTTATAATGAGACCCCCAACGAGTATCACCAGCTCTTCTTAACGTCCCAAGATGATTCTTCCCTTCCCCGAATTGATTTCACCCAGTTCCAGTAACTTTTCAACCTCGCATGCCTTTGCCTTTTGTAATTCATCATGTCGCTTACTAGAAGCACAAACCACATTAACTATGTCAACTAAGTATGTAAAGAATTGGTGTACTGGAATAACTTCCCTTGAAGCACAAACCAAGGCAAGTTGTAACCTATTAGCAAAAAGCAAAACTGTAATAAGCATAAATGTATTTTAGTCAAACGAAATAATGAAAGAAAAAAATAACCAAGTAACTAACCTGTGAGCAAAGCAATGAACGTAATACGCATAAGGACATTCTTCAAGAACAAGTGCTTGTAATCCGTTCCATTTCCCTCTCATATTGCTAGCACCGTCATAACCTTGCCCACGAATTTTACTAACATCAAACTGATAATGCAAAAGTTATTTCCATAAACTTGTTTTTAGGGTTGCTGATAAAGTATCGCTAACATGAACCAAATCCAAGAATCTTTCTTGTATCATCCCTTCTTCATCAACAAATCTCACAACTATGGCCATTTGCTCTTTCTTTGACTCATCTCGTGACTCGTCAACCATGACACAAAAAGGGCGAATCCCCCACTTCACTACGAATATGCTTTCGAATTTTGTTTGCAATAATACTAAGAATTTCTTTTTGAATATCTCCAGAAGTATACTTTGCATTATAAGGAGCATTCTCTAGTATAACCTCATCATTATAAGAAGCAAGAAGTGTTAGCAATTCAAGAAAATTACCTCGATTTTTAGAACTAGCAGATTCATCATGTCCTCGTAAAGCACAAGCTTGATATGTCAACCATCGAACTACGTCAACAGTAGTCTTTAATCGTAAACGGTTCTTCATAATTATCTCCTTATTTGGCTTCGATATGGAATTATCAACGTGTGCTTCTTGGTTCAATAAGTTTTGACTGAATAAAAGGGCGTCTCTCTGATGTGAAGATTTAATGTGCTTCATGAATGCACATTCTTTCCCACAAACTTTGTTCCAACTATCGAACCCTTTAACTGTAAATGTATCATGCCCATGGCTCATATTTGGTTTATCACAAAAAAGATAACATAGAAAGCAATAAGCCGAATGTGTTGTTGGAGAATACTTTAACCAATTAGGGAAAAGTTTGAACCAAGGATATTTGAACCTACGAGCTTGCTTCTTTTTATCATTAACTTTATATTCTGTAAGTTCTATTTGGTAAGGTCCAAAAGAAAGATAAGCACGTCTTACTTGTTCTCTTAAATTAACCGGGTGCTCCCACATGGTTTCCGTTTACCGGGATATCTTTCTAAAAGATTAATATCCACGTCATTAGTGTCTGATTGTGGTTGTGGAGCATCATTTGTGTTTGATTGTGGTGGTGGAGCTTCATTTGGAATTGTGTTTGATTGTGGTGGTGGCAGTTCATGCTCTTCCGGCTCACTAGTTGAAGCCTTGTGACGTTTACTCTCTTGTTCATCATCCTTTCTTTTGAAAAAAGAATGAATAGTTTTCACCTTTCCCATGAATTCCTAACAAAAAGAAAACAATGAATAGGAACTTTTCAAGATTCTAATACAATCATTCGACTAATACATACATAAAGAGTATATTAATATCATACATAAAATAATTGAACGTACTAATCATCAATGACTAATACATGAACAAGATATTAATTCATGGACTAATTAATGTATTAATTAATTAGTCGGGTTGTCGGATATAAAGAAAGAAGCGGTTCAAGGAATCATTATGATCGGATGCTGGTGTATATGGAAGACTAGAAATGAGCTTAAATTCTCGGATAAACCGGTTAAAATTGAGAATATTATTAGCGAGATCAAGGCATTAGGATTTCTGTGGTTTTCTAATTGGTTTTCTAATTGGTCGAAGCATAGAGAGGTTACATGGGAAAGTTGAAAAGTTGGTGTAAATTTGTTTTAATGTAATTGCTTGTGGTGTTGTGCTTACTGTTAAAAAAATTAATTTATTAATTAATCAAGACATCTAACTATTTGTCTATTTAGTATTTAGGAATCTGAGACCTAAAGGCTAAAGAAAACATGAATAATAATAGACATTAATTCATGCCATGTGAATCAACATAAATTAATGATTACCACCGAATGTGTTGATGGAATTTGGATAAAGAGTGGGTGGCGGCAGAATGTTATGTATGGGTAAGAAGAGGATGGATAATTTGGTATTAACTTGTCATTAAGTTTATTTTATGATAGGCAATTTAGGGTTAAACAAATAAGAGTTAAAATATATTTATCAAAGTACTCATCATTTATATACAAAGTGTTAACAAGCTTTACTTTAATTTACATATTGTATAAATATTTATGATATACAAAGTGGTACGAGGGCGATCCTATATAATTTTAAATTTTCTGGCGAAAAATCAAAATTTTTATACTTCTAACCGAAATATTAGGCGGGAGGGGGTGCACCCCCGGGTACCAAGAAACCTCCGCCCCGGCTAACAAGATCTCAGTATAAGATCTTCAACAGACTTAACGAATCTAACTGAATGATCAAACCCTAGGAGAGAGAAGATTATATAGACTAAAGAAAGAGACCAATATCTCTGATATGTGGTGTATTAGAGTTGAACCATATATACAACACTTTATATAACCTGGACACTAGGTCAGGCCTTCAGTTCAACTACACAGCTCCAAGCCCACGAACAAGCCCAACTCTTCTAATTTGCAACAAGCCCAATTTGATACTGTTACAAGCTCATCCAATTAATTCGGATTGGACTCTTAGTCCACCTAAACAACAAAATATAAACTTGTAATATCACAAAAACAAACTAATAACCTTAATAATGAAATTGAGAATTATAAGCATGATATAATGACGTGGATTCTTTATTAATTTCATATTTATTAAATAATCAAACGCCTTGTTCTTGCATTGTTCAATCTGATTAAAAATAAAATAAAAACCTCATGATTATCAATTACACCAATCAATTACACCACGAAACAAGATCCAATAACACAAGTTTTGTACTTCATTTCTCACTTCACAATACTTCCATTTACACATGTTTTTTGAATCTTACATTTACACACGCCTATAGAGATCATTCAAGCAGATAAATATAAGGTGCAATAGGTTCTTTAACAACAAATATCTTTTGCCAAAATCGATTACCACTAGGTCGAGGATTTGGTGAATAACCGATAACGTTCACGAAAATTAGGTAGAGGGTTTAGGGTTTTGATGCCAGGTATTATAGAATGGCCGAGGGTTTTGATTGAGGTTACCTTTAATCGGAAGAAAGTGTTGATCGAGGTTGGACGGCCGAGGGTTGGAATGTTGGATCGAGGTTCTTTAAATAAGGTTTTGATTTATCTAATTATTGTTGTTAATCTTTTGCTTGAAAATGACATGTGATTGCCATTTAAGCTTTAGAAAATAAAAATATATATATATAATCTTACATGTCATCAAAGTTACCCGGAAACCTATTAATTAGCATGGTTGAGACATATATTGAAACTTCAATGACTTTGAAAGAGAAAAAAAGAAAATATTGGATGACTTTTGTTCTCTTTAGTAGAATAAAGGGAAAACTCGATTACTATTATGTGAAGTTTTCCTGTTTTTTGTTGGAATATGTAGTTTGATGCTTTCATTTCTATGTTGAAAATATTTAACACATGTTATCGTTATGAGACTCTAGAATTTGGACTATCAGTTTTTTTTTTTTTTAAATAACGACTTTTTAACTGAGAAACGATTGCAGCATTTCTTAATTTTACCGCACACCCTAATGCACCAGCCCTGTTGGAATGGTGATATTAACTATTTGCCTTTGGTAGTTTCTTCTAAAAATACCAAACAATTACACCTCACGCTTTTAGGAACTGAAGTAGGAGTATAATTTTTGAAATGCTGCCCCAGTCCCCTTTTCCATAGACCTCCATTGCCTGCAGGAATCTTTAGTGAACAGGGCCGGCCCGTTAGGCTATCCAACCTAGGCACGGGCCTAGGGCCACCAAAAATAAAGGGCCTTCAATTTTTAGAAAGTTTTGAATATTGTATATGTATCATGTCCAAATAAAAAGCAAAACTAAACCAGTTTTTTTTATTATAGAATCCCAAATAAAAAATGTTTAGGAAAAAAGGCCCGCACTCAAAATCAAACTATAGACATAACTGCAACAACCATCGGCCATTCGAGTTTCGACCCTAGGGGTGTAAACAAGTCCTGAGGCACGAGAGCTACTCGTGATAGGCTCGGTTAAAAGCTCGTACGAGCCGAGGCATAATGAGCCCGAGCTCGCTCGAGCCTGAAATAGAGCTTGTTTAGTTATCGAGCCCGAGCTCGAGTCGGAAACACAAAGCTCGTTTAGGCTTGCGAGCCTAAACGAGTCCAAACAAAATTTTAGGCTTTTTATATATAATATGATGATAAGAGCCGAGCTCGAGCCAAGCTTTAGCTCGGTTAAGTGATGTTGAAGCGAGCTCGAGCCGAGCTTTTAATTTGTTTGAGGTTGTTCTCGAAAGAGCTTGAGCCGAGCTTTTAGCTCGTTTGAGGTTGTTCTTGAAAGAGCTCGAGCCGAGCTCGAGCTTTGGGTTTTACTCGCAAGCCGACGAGTTTCGTAAAAACATAACGAGCCGAGCTCGAGCCTAGTCGGGCTCGGGCTCGGCCTGGCTCGTTTACACCCCTATTCGACCCCATCTCAAAGCTAGAAAAATATATTTTATTTAAACATATACTATATCTATACAATAAATATAGCTTTAAAAAATAATTTAACTTTGTCAATTATAAACTTTTTAGTTACTAAATACGTTGAAAAGGATAATTTTTCAAATGGGCCTCCACTTCTTAGTTCGCTTAGGGTCTTCAAAAACGTTGGAACGGCCATGTTAGTGAACATGAACGAAGTTTAACGGTAATCAAACGGTATGATCAATGTTGTTAACATGTTCGTGTTTGATCCTTAACAGGTTTCGAGTCTTAAACAGGTCAACACGATAAGACTTGTTAGTTTTCGTGTCATGTTCGTGTTTACCTATTTCGTGTTCATGTCTTAACTGGTCATGTACGTGTCTTAACAAGTTATGTTTGTGCCTTAACAGGTCACGTCTGACACGATATGCCAGCCCTAAACTCCACACACCACCCTTCCAGGGCAAGTTCGTGTCTTAACAGGTCATGTTCGTGTCTTAACAAGTCGTATGATACGCTTGTAAATTTTTTCGTGTCTTAACAAGTCGTATTCGTGTTTGAAAAAATCTGGCACGATAAGATTTTATGTCGTGTTCATGTTTACTTGTTTCACGTTCGAGTCTTAACAGGTCGTGTCTGACACGATATGCGAGAATTAATTTGATACTCATCATAACACCATTCAGAATGTGTGTTTATGAATTGGATTAACATATATCAGAAGTGGAATTTTTTATTATTCTTGATATAACATAAAAATGTAACTTTATTTTAAATATGTTCATTTGATATTATAACTTTTTTATTCATTAAAATATGATATTGTATAACATATAAAATTGACCTTATATTACACAAAGTCCCATCTATTTCCATGTATGTAAGTGGAACTCATCCACCCATCACAAAACAAATCTGATCCAACAATAACAAAACCCCTCCAATTGGGATTCCAACACTTCACATATCATGTTAACATTGTGCTTACACATAACCAATAAACCCTAATTAATCCTTCACATTCACAGCACAATGTACATGTCAAAACTGTACAACATAATCCCTCATCCTTTCTCAACTCTTACCACTACTAGAGCCCGAGCCCGAGCCCAAACCCGCAGGTCTCGGATAAGAAACGGGCTTTCCATCCCCATGTTTTCGAACCGGTTCTCTTCTTGAACCATCAGCAGCTTTCTGCAAATCCTGCAGCTGCTCGAGCGCTTTGACCACCTCATCGGCAGTGGGCCTTTGTTTGGGCTCCTTCAAGAGGCATTTGGTGGCGAGCATAGCGGCTCTCATGGCTACGTTTGGTGAGTACTGTCCGGCTAGCCGTGGGTCCATGATGTAAAGAATCCTTCGTTTGCTGGTTAAGTAGGGTTTGACAAACTCGACGAGTATTTGCTCACCGGTTGGGCGGTTCTTGTCTATGCATCGCCTCCCAGTTAAGATTTCTAGTAGGACTACCCCGAAACTGTATATGTCGCTTCTTGCGGTTAAGTGACCTGTTTGAAACATGACCCATTTACGAAAGGTTAGACCCATGGTTATTGATCAACATATGAGACATTTAGGACCTTGAGGTTATGCTACGCCAGTAAACGGATCCAACGTTTAGTGAACCATTCGATCCAAAGTTCATTCATGGTCGTTTATGTAATAAAGAAACGAACATGAACGAAAATTTGTGCTCATTTAGTTAAATGAACGAAATGAACATATGGCCCGTTCGTTAATATCCGTTCGCTTATGTTGGTTCATTTAAGTTCATTCATTAAGGTTTGTTTATGTCCATTCATTTATTCTGATCAAATATTTATTCAAAAAAGTAGAGTCCAACGCATTTCAAAACCATTTATTTCATTCCAGTCCAGTCCAACCCATATTGATGTTTACATGAAAATACTATTTATGCTATTAAGACTTTAATTTGGATATTAGTGTTCAGTTTACATGGTGTCCATTTGCGCTTGTTTGTTTACAATATTAACGAGCAGTCACAAACAAACACAAACACGATCATTTTCTTAACAAACGATCACGAATAAGCCCCATTCGTGTTTATTGGGTCCGTTTACAGGCATAGGTTATAGCTATACTAAAAAAAGTCTGAAACCACTTGGCTTACCTGTGGCCATATATTCAGGAGCTGCATAACCGTATGTGCCCATAACCCTAGTAGACACATGACTCTTTCCATCCACCGGTCCATCCTTTGCCAACCCGAAATCAGAAAGTTTCGCATTGTAATTCTGAAATATAAAAAATTGTAACAAATCATATAATGGTATAAAACACTGAATGCAGTACAAGATAATATAAAAAGACATCATCTTCATAAACATACAGAATCAATCAAGATATTCGAAGACTTAAAATCACGATATATCACTTTCGCTTCCGGGCTGTGAAGGAAAGCAAGCCCCTTTGCAGCACCAAGAGCAACCTTTATTCTTAAATTCCAAGAAAGCGGTTGAAAGTAAGAACTCCCTGTTGCAAATAACAAGATTTAATCATCAAATTTCGTTAACAAAATAGATTTCTTTAAACTAATTAACAAGAACTCAAGAACTCACTTCTAAACAAATGGTTTTCCAAGCTGCCTCTAGGCATAAATTCATACACCAACATTCTGTGATCATCTTCTATGCAGTAACCAATTAGCTTCACAAGATTTGGATGATTTAGCTGCCCTAAATAATTAATTTCAGCCTGCAGCAATGTTATAAAAACAATACCACTTACATAAGGATCCAAACTTTTATAAAAAAATATCCAAGATTTATAAAAATATCCAAGATTTTGTAAAAACTATCCTAGATTTTGTAAAAAAATCCATGCTTTATAAAAAAATCCAAGCTTTTACAAAAACTATCCTAGATTTTGTAATAAAATCCAAGCTTTGATAAAAACTATCCAAGATTTTGTAAAAAAAAAATCCAAGCTTTTATAATAAAATCCATGCTTTTATAAAACTATTCAACATTTTGTAATAAATTCAAGATTTTCTACTCACCAACCATTCTTGGTGACCCTGCAGACCTTCTTGGTTCAATCTTTTTACAGCAATAACAGTGCCGGTACCCGGTTTGGCAGCTGCAAGAGATTGTTCATCGATCCACCCTTTGAAAACCGACCCGAACCCGCCTTCACCCAGAACACTATCCGGTCTGAAGTTTCTAGTGGCCAGTTTAAGATCATTAAAACTAAAGGGCTTCAAATTTCCAGATTGCAGAATCTCTTTTTGACTCCTGGGGCTTGGTGGTACTGAAGCAGATGTCACCTTACCTGTTCATATACATCAAAATATACCAAATTACATATAATAATCTTTATATATGCTGCAAAAAATCATAAGATTTGAAGGAAAAACAGATGCTTACCATCTAAACGTGAGCTATCAATCTTCAATCCAACACTGAAACAAGAACCCATCTTTGATCTTCAAATGAGAACACAAATAGGAATCTCAAAGACCCTTTTCCCAAAAGAAGAGAGAGAAAAGGAAAACCAGTGATAAAATCACAAAAGTGTGAAGTTTCACTCAGTGGGGCATTTAATCGAACAGTTGGAGGGTGTGAACATAAACCCAAACAAGATACGTGTTCAAAGAGAATATAAAAAGCACATGTGAGAGATGGTGTGTTGAAGTATCTACGTGTATGAACTTGGTTTCACGAGAAGCTTTCGAGAAAGAGGCCCAGAGACAAAAGGTTTGACTTGTCGCCATTAATTCTTGAACCCACTTGCTCATATATATATATTCTTTTATAATTTTTCAACAACATTTTGGTGTATAATTAACCTATCCCTTTTGTCTTTATTGATTGTGAAATGTGAAGTACGCAGTAATGGTGATGGTGGAGGAATCCAGCGAATGCTTTCATGATTTGATTATAAAATGTTATTGATTCTTTAATGCACTTTATCAACTCTTGAACATTACGATAATCAACGGTCACGGCTTAACACTGGCATGAAAAATTGTCAAAGCCTCTCGTTAATACCAAATTAAATATAGGGGGAGTTTTTACTTACATCGAGCCTTGGCGATTACTAAGAAACCATCCCTGTGTGCAACAACCTGTGCATCCGGATGCTCCGACGGTTCTTCTGGCGTTGGTGATTAGTCTTTTTTTAATTATGTAGTTTGTTTACGTTGCCATATTTTGTTTGTGTCCGTTTAGCTATGTAGTTTGTTTACGTTTATTTATCTAGTTTGTATAGGATTAACTATGTACTTTGTGTAAGGTTTTTAATTTTAATTAATTTATGATGTGTCGCATTTTTATATTTTTATTTATGTAAGTTTTATATAATTTACTGTTTTGTATATTTTTAATTTATATGATATATTTATTTATGTAAAAAAAGATGGTAGGAACGTCTAAGTGACGCCACTAAAGACGGTAGTGGATGGTCTAAGTGACATAACACAAGGAAATTGGATAGAGTTGGGGTAGGAGGTCTGAGCATCCCTTCCCCTTATGAAATAGCTATAGGAGAAATAAAAAGAGCAGTTACACAAGTAATCTCATGATTTGTTATCACATTTGTTCTCGTGATTTAGTTGAGGTTCCAGAGGGTGATTGTTATTGGAGGTGGTGTCCAAAATGGGGCGTTTGAATCTCCGTCAGATAGAAAGTTCTTTTTATCGGAATTCTAGTTATCTGAATAATAGATCTAAGAGTAAGAATCCCAAACACGATCCTTACATGAATGATACTCAGTATACTTGGAATAATCACATTAACGAAAACATACGGATCAACGGTGACGTCCTCTACACACAAATGATACATACAATATGTCAATATTATTTGTGAAAAAATATTTGAAAGTGGATGTAGCATCAGAGAGAAAACGTGTGTTTGAAATATGGATATTGATCGGAAATGGCATTTGACGTGATAAGTTTGGACGAAGCTAATATTTAGCACGTATGTGACACCACTTTTGCAGGTTTTGGGCATGAAGGATGGAGGCATGGTTCTAATCACGACTGAAGAAGACGTTGCTTGCTGGTGGCGAACGCGGCTTGGATCCCACGTCCCTGGACGTGGATAATTACACATGGTCTAAGTTTAAGTTAACATAAGTTATGTTATTCAAGTGTAATCCATAGTAAAATTCTAAACCATCTTAAATGATCGATTTTCAAAATCACAACAGTTCAATCGATGTTATTCTAAACCATCTTAAATGATCGATTTTCAAAATCACAACAGTTCAATCGGTGTTAACATTTTGTAAACATCGTCGTCCAATTTTTGAGAATTTCTTATGCTGAATATGACCAAATATTATGTTTCTAAATCGAATATAATTTTAACATCAAAAACTACAACCTCGTACACTCATATATTAATATTAAAACAATTGGCATACAATAACGACATTGCCTCAAAATTCAACCTTTGGTCCCAAAAAAAAAACGAAATAATAATTCGACTAAAATCAATCTTGTGACTTTGCATCAACCAATTTGGCATGTTAGCAACCAAGTACATGACAATAATAAGGCTTGCCGTGTTTTATAGTTTTTTTAAGATTTCTATTAAACTTTTACAAACCATAAAATATTATTGGATATTGAATTTAAATAATCTCAACTTTCATCCATTGGCCGATAACACTTACAACTTTCGATTTGTATACCAACACTCCCAACTTTCAACTTATTGGCCGATAACACTCCCTAACTAACTGAACCCTGACTCAGTTAGTTTTTGCTGATGTGGCCTTTTTTGCTGACGTGGCATATGACGTAGCAGCTGATGTGGTTTTTTGATGACGTGGTAGATGGTGTGGCAGCTAACATGGCTTTTCGATGACGTGGCAGCTGATGTGGCGACTGACATGGCATTTTTTGATGATGTGGCAGCTGACATCAGCTAACTGGGTTAAGGTTCAGTTAGTTTGGGAGTATTATCGGCCAATAAGTTGAAAGTTGGGAGTGCTGGTGTACAAATCGAAAGTTTGAAGTGTTATCAGCCAATATGTGAAAGTTATGATTATTTAAGTCCAATATCCCAATTAGTATCATTATTTAAATTCTTTCTTTTGTAGAATTTTGTTGGTGTTTTTTTGAGGTTACTCAGGTATTTAAAATTACCCATTCAATTCAATGCTCTCAACAATTTTTAAATCATCACCAAGAGGGTGTTTAGGGTTGAGTTTTGAAATTAGACTATGCGTTTTGAATAATCAGAATTCAAAATCAGATAATTAGTTGTAATAAAATATGTTGTAGAAAGATAGTGTTTGGATTTGATTATGTTGTTTGATATCACAATAATCAGATAATCAACTATTTGATTGTTTGGCAAATATATATATATATATATAAAATAAATAAGCTTTGATCTCTACAAAACGTAAAAAAATCAGTTTTTGTGGAATCCCGTTTTCCTGCAGTAAGGGATGACCTACTTTTGGATTATCACGTTTTGATCTCTACAAAATGTAAAAAATCAGTTGTTATTAATCTTTTACCTAACACTCAAAATAGATTTTTTGTGATTTCAAAACACAATAATTAAAAAATCAGGTTGAAAAAGCAATCCCAAACACACCCGAAGTCGTATCACCCAATTTAAAACCATCAAATCAAATCCAAACATTAAAAGAAAGAAATTATAGAAACCTAAATCCAAATAAAACAATAACTAAAAATAGTTAATTAAATTTGATCAAATAACATCTCACTGATTCCAACTTACTAAAAGCAGCATTCACATTTTTTTAAAGTTTCACTTAGTTATAATATGTTTGGTTGTCGTAACATCTCACTGATTCCAATTTACTAAAAGTTGCATTCGCAATTTTTAAAGCTTCACTTAGTTATAATATGTTTGGTCGTCGTCATCAATGGCATTAAAAGTTATGATAAAACTAATATAAATATTTATTTTACGCTTTATTTAAAAAGAAAACAAAAACATAATAATGTTTTTATCAGTTATAATTAAGAGTGGATAATAGGATATATATATATATATATATATGGAAGAAATGAAGTAATCTAAAATTATGTAACTTGAATCTCGTGTCCATTTATTAGCTAGTGTTACACTTTTGCTTTAATGTGATGCAAAATGTCCAAATTCTATAGGTAGCTTTACACTTGCCACTGACTTTTTGTTCAACAACAATTTGCTTTTGTGGGGGGCATTACTACACACGAATTTGCTAGTTGAAAAGTAACGAGGCATAAGGTTACTTTTTAGTTACAAGATTTGTATAGGATAAGATCATTACACAAAACTAATTATCTAATTATCATGAGAAAAAAACCAACAATTTTAAATCACTAAATTTTTGGATTTTGAAGTTTACTTTTTTAAAAAAAAATTAAATAAATAAATTTTTGGATTTAAGGTTCATATATTTTATATTTTATGATTCTTACATTCATATGTGTATTATATCTACATAAAAAAACCATATAACATAGCCTACATACATATAAGTAATTTAACCTACACATAATCTACATAATTGTAGGTTATATAAAAGTGAAAAATTTTCATATTTTGTTTTAAATTCTAGTGTGTTTTTAGGATTGATAAATGGGTGATTCATTTGGCGTATTCTCGTAACATTTAGTGTTTACCCTGTGTGTGTATATATACATATGTATGTATATGACTCATGATTCCAATGTACCAGTGTACCACTAAGGTATAGTATCGATTTGTTATAGGCTTATGATCATAGTTATTTAATGTTCGATGGCCATAAAGAAAAAAACACTGGGTGGGATAAATATTATACTTATCCTTATCAAATGCAACTGCATTCACCAATACACGGTTAATTTCTTAATCTGCAAGCTTTGTCACATCTTATGTTTGTTTGCAAGTTTAAGAGTTAAATGCTTGGTTGGTCCCTGTGGTTTGCGAAAATTGTAGATTTGGTCCCAGTGGTTCACTAATTACAAAGTTGGTCATAATAGTTGTAATTTTTGCACTCGGGTGGTCCCTAACATAACCTTTGTTAAATTTTTTAGTTAAGTTGATGTTAAATGACCAAATTGCCCTGACAATTAAAAAAATAAAAAATAAGAAACAAAAGGGCCCACCCCATCATCTTCTTCAACCCCCCCCCCCCCCCCAATCCCCCCTTCTCTCTCTGAAATACCGGTAACCACACCACGACCACCATCCCGTCCCCGAGCACACACGTTCACCACTGTGAACCACCACCTGAAACCAGCACCGCGAGCCAATACCTGCACTACCACCGCAACCACCACCACTTGCACTTCTCTCTCTCTCTCTCTCTCTCTAACTCTAACTCTATCTCTAGAGTGATCAGTTTTCGAATTCACTGGTTTATGATGCACCGCGAACCAATACCTACACGAAGAAGACGATGAAATGAAAAGTAAACCTAGGTTTCGAATTCGCCGGTTTATGATGATGATGATGATATGTTTGATAAAACGGTGTCGTCTTCTGCGAATTTGAGATATGATGATGTTTTTGTATCTGTGAGTGGTTATTCAAATAAACAGAGTCAACAGATTGATCATGATTTGTTAGGGAATTTAGGGTGAACGGAGAAGGCGGAACCAAGCGGGATTGAAGTGATAAGAGTTCAAGAGGTTTGGATGATGTGATTCCTGGAGTTGGAAGTAACGGTCCTGTATCTAGTAGCAGGTACTTTGTTTTAAAGGCGTTATTGGGTTTATCATATATGCGTATTGATTGGTTTGTTTATGTTGAGTACGATGTGGAGAATTGGTAGTATTGTCCTTGGCTTTGAGATTGCATAATTGTTGAGTGTGATACTGTAACATTTGTCAAAAACGGGTTTCCAAAACCCCTCCGTTTTGTAATCGAATATTAAGTTATAAATGTCACGTTGTGTATTTATGGTTATTTTAATTTTTAATGATACATAATTAATAAACAAACTAAACCATAAAAGTTATAATTGATAAAAAGTAAAAATAAAGTGTTTAAAAATAAATTGGGGCTGCCGGGACTCGAACCCGGGTCAGCCGGATTATAACTTCAAAGACTTAACACTCACCCGCATAACCACTCCGCCACTTGTTTGTTTTCTGTCATCTTTAGGAAACAAATAGATCTAATAGACAAATGTAAATCAATCGGTTACGTCAATTGTAATTGAAATCGGTTATCAAACACTCAAAGACGATTTGGATACTCGCGATTCAATGAGTATAACCGATAAACTGATAAATCCAATCAATTCTGCTGTGAATGAAACTTGAATTCGGAAGTGAATCGGTTTAATAACCGAAAACTTTCAATTCTCGGATTACTTCAATCTTAGACCTCTCCTGCGACTCAAAATACTCTGCAAGACCTTCAATTACATTTCCGCACATTTTACTGTCCACCGGAGAAGGTTATTTTACTCGCCGGAAAAATTCTGCAAGTCGCCGGAAAACCGAGACTCACATCCACACGGTAATTCCTTCGACTCTTTCTGTTTCAATCATTCGATTAATCTGTCTCTAACACAACCCCACCATCAGAATCAATCCTAGTCAACGTTTGTCGAAATTCCTACCTTCGCCGGAAAATTTCTGAAACTTCCGGAAACACACCGAGAACTGGTATGACCTTCCAAACTTCTGTTAAACTTTGTTTAAGTGCCTCAACTTCATAAATAATCGAACAAAGCTGTTAATTGATTTTAACAGCCGGAGTTCACTTTCAGAACCGACGAACCTCTGCCGGAATTCTGTGAACAACACTGATCAGTACATCCTTTTCCCCAAACTCTCTCCATTCTTTACCTTTAAATTACTTATAATGTTTGAAAATCGAATATGACATGAATCGGTCAAAACAGTCGGAATATGTTTTCTGGGTAAAATTAACGAAGAAGACGAAGACGCAATATACTATAAGACTAATAAAAATCGATATAATGAACAGGTTAGACACACAGTCCAGCGGTGGACTGTGTGCAAACATATACACATACAGCGCGAGTTCGAATCCTGTCCCAGCTTTACTCTCTATGTAATAAAATGCCTTTTTATTTAAAACTGAACCGGGTTAATCTTTGTTAGTTGTTAAGTATAATAAAAACCGAAATATTAACCAGGTTAGACACACAGTCCAGCGGTGGACTGTGTGCAACACTAACTCGCACGTCACGCGTTCGAGTCTGGTTAACAGCACCGGTTCGTTGATTTAAAATCTTTTTAAAAACAAATGAATTTTGAATAAATCGAATTAGTATATAAATATAACTAAAAACAAGATTATTTCGGGTTAGACACGTAGCTCAGTTGGTAGAGCTGCGTGCACGCGTACGGAGGTCTCGGGTTCGAGTCTCACCCAGTGCATACATGCACACTGACCAAACCGGTCAACAGGTCAACAAGTCAACGGTCAACGGTCAACGCAAAAATAAACAATTTTTTATATTTTTATTTATTTAATTTAATTTAAAAATCAATTGAAAATACTTAAAAATAATATTTTTAAAGATAGAAAATAGCCTCAAACTCACAAAAATGTATCTAAAAATTCCATTAAAATCCTTAATAAAATCCATTCATTTACTCTATTTTTCCGTTATTATTTAGGTTAGTTATTTCTCGTTGTTCCGCTCTTCCAATTCGTGCGCATCTCACCATCTCCAATCAAACGCACCCAATGTGAGTGAATCTTTACAAATTCCCCGTTTTAATCACGTTTTGGGGTGTATCATGTGTGTTGCTATATATTATATTTAAATCATTGTGCATACATCATATCATGAACTTGTGTATTCAGCTTGTTTCAACTGTTTGTGTGGTTATTGTTAGATTCAATTTATTATTTCAGTACATGCAATTTCATAGGCCGCCGCTCCCCATTACATTATGAGCGTTGAGCATGTTCCCCATTACATTATGAGCGTGAACCTGGCGTGCCAACATACGATCGGCTCCGTTTGATTGAGTCTTGATCGCACAGACATTTTTCATTTTCAGTACATGCAATACGATCGGCTCCGTTTGATTGAGCCTTGATCGCACAGACATTTATCATTTTCAGTACATGCAATACGATCGGCTCCGTTTGATTGAGCCTTGATCGCACAGTTTCATTCATGTAATTTATCGTATGATGTTGGTATGTTAATGTATGCTATCACATGTTATTGTATGTTATAGTTGTGATTGCTATTGCTACCGCTTGATTATTTACATTTGCTCATTTATGATTATGCACAATTTTTCATTGATAAACTAACAAGTAAAACAATAATAAATGTTTATCTAACAAGGTTCACTCGCCAACTTATGTTGACCCAAAAACCCCCATTTTTACACATGATACAGGTGAACCAGCCACAGCCAGAAATACATAGGATTGGACTAGAAGAATAAAATGATTTAGAGCTTGGAACTATTTTGTTTGGTTATTTCTTTGTATTGTATGGACATGTTTGGATTATTTAGAATGTAACTTTGACTTTAATAAATATGAAACATATTAGTAAATGTCATGAGCTTTGGTGATAACCCAATTATGCCCCGACTCTTATTCCGTTGCGGGTCGGGGTGTGACAGATACTGTTTAATTAGTTGAAGGTGGAGGAGGCGTTGGTGATGGTGGGTTGAAGGTGGAGGTGGTGGTGATGGGATTAGAAAGAGGAGAGAGAGAACTGGGGAGAAGAAGATGAGGGGTGGTATGTCTTTTTGGTTTTTTTATATATTTTAATTGTTTAGGGATAATTTAGTCATTTCACAAAGGCTTAACTGGAAAATTTAACAAAGGTTAGTGTTAGGGACCACCCGAGTGCAAAAATTACAACTATTAGGACCAACTTTGTAATTAATGAACCACTGGGACCAAGTCTACAATTTTCGCAAACCACAGGGACCAACCAAGCATTTTCCAAGTTTAATGGTCGACAATCGACATGTTTGGTAGCAAGGTGTGTTTTGGTGGACTTACTGGAGTTCTCTACCGATGATGTTGATGATGTAGGAGGCAGTATTGTAAAAGTCGCTCGGCGCTAGTCGTGCGGTGTGGTACGGACTAGCGATTGATCGGTATTAATAGAGATTAACCGGATCGATATTTTTATATTTAATTTTTAGTTATATATATATATATATACACACATACACATTTTTATATGTAGTTTTCTAAAGTAGACATGTTTTAACCTTTTATAATGAATAAGATTGAACCTTTCATTAGCAACCTTCTTGTCATTTGTCATGTATGCAGACTTCCAACCTCTACCTCCGATGGATGATGATTGGTCGTAAGTAGACATGTCTACGTCCTAAGCCAGGCTGACAAACACAAACAGAAACAAACTACATATAATTACACAAAATCAAACCTATGCCACATATCCCAAGTCGTTATATAATAGTAGTTGAATAACTAATGAATTGGAAACGAACTAAGCTTGATTGAGCTTCAAATCCCAGAGTTAATTTTGAAAGATATAAAGTTTTAAACATGCCTAAATTCGTTCTTTAAGTAAATGAGCCTAGCTGTTTAATAGAAAACAAAATAAATGGCAGTGGTGGATAAGTTGATAACAAATGGAGGAGGGAGAATGCATTGAGAAAAAAGTGAAAAGGAAAAAACACGTGAAATATGATGAACAATGTTTTATTTGTTTAAATATAATGATAATACGCTTGTGTTGCATCTTGGTCCTTGTAGGGTTGAAAAAATCATTTATTATTTTATTAGATGATTATCATTTATGTTACATGAATGCTTTAAATTGATATTTTATAGTAGATAAATGTACAAGTAATTATTACATAAGTTTATATAGTGCTACTTTAACTTCTAAGCACGTAGATTAAATAAATAGCTTATAGAACGAATATTTCAATGCAGATACCAGTGTAAACGTGATATGATTTTACCAACCAATTTACTAAGAAAACAAGAAATGACATCAACTAAATCATATCAATGCGAATGATAGGTGGTGAAAGGATTGCATTTCTTTTGAAAGATGTAGGTTCAAGTCTCATTTGGTGTAACGTGAAGCACTGATGAACAATGATAGGAGACCCAAAAAACTTGGGTTTTATACTTGAGCCGTTGACCGTTCAACAAAAAAAATAAAACTAAATCATATTATAGTATAGGTCATTATTAGTTTTATCCTGATATAAAATAATTAGAAATTACACACCTACTAGATAATTAATGTATCGAGTACTGACTTATATTATTTGACGATTGATATTAATAGTATAGGTCATTATTAGTTTTATCCTAAAATAAAACAATTGAAATTACACACCTACTAAATAATTAATGTATTGAATACGGACTTATATTATTTGACGATTGATAATTGATAAACTAAAAATGAACTAAAAGTTACCATAACTAAATAATTTTTAATTTTTGCATTAAAATGATTTGGTTGACGATAATTGATAAACTAAAAATTAACATAACTAAATAATTTTTAACTATTGAAAGAAGTAAAAAGATATACATGAATATTAACTTTCAAACGATTGATAATCGATAAATATGCTAAAACTAATGTAATAAATATATTTAAGATTATAAATTTTGTTATATGAAAAAGCGGAATTAAAAGTATGTATAAATCCTATATTTGTATTTTTTTTTGAATATTTTAACTTTATTTGGAAAAAAAGTTGTGATTGATAATGATATAGAGATATAGTGGTCCTCTATAAGTCTGTTCTGAAAAAATGACCACACTTTCCCGAACGACGTACGGTTCAAAATCTACTACTTTTGGACTTTATCCACGTCGGCCAAATTCTAATCTCTAACCGACTCCTAGAGAAAACGAAATGATCACCAACTAAAAAAGTTTCAACCTTTTATAATTTTTCAAATTATTTTTCTAAAGAATGGGGAAATTTTTAGCCAATCTTTTAAAAATCGATTTTTAAGTCATACTAGGTTGGACTCTAAAATGGTTTAACCAGTTGAACCGGGTTGTATCGGACGGTTGAACCGTGTTACTAATTAACCCTATAAATTCCATGAAATAAAAATTCATCTAAAAAACAATCCAATCTCAACTAAGATTTATGTAACTGATCATAGTTTTATCTAAAAAAACTATTTTTATCGTACAATATTAAGCATTTTAAGAATATTTTTATTAGTTATAAAAAAAATATCGTACTGTACGAGGTGAGTAACAGTTTCAACAATGATAAAATATTCGAATTGAAGACACTAGGTTAATTACCGGAAATATGAAAGATCAATATTACCTTAATATTGTATTTTATTAAAATTAAGAAATCAAATCTTAAGATAATGCAAACCTGTTTAACGGTTTGAACCGGTTGAACCGGATTTACCGTCGGTACATAAGACATACCGTATTTGAGTTTTACCGGCCTTTATCATACCGGACTCGTGTCCGATATTTAACCGGTATTTAAAACATGGTTTTTAGCATTTCATAACAGCCTAGACAAATGATTGAAGTGTGAAAGGTAAATGAACCATCTTATTTTTTTTAACATCCAACAAAGCAAAAGTTTATTAAAAAAAGGACTAACAACATATTATTAGACCATCACCGGTGCAAGAACCTAAATGCATGCTCAGTCAACTGCTATATCAGATTTTTACAAATGAATAAAAACACTTATTTCTATCCAACCCTACAAACATACTTACCAATACTTAAATTTCCACATCATCACCGTATTTTACATTTATTTAATATTAAAACTCTATTTTATAATTGATACATTTCTTTTAATTTAGTTTTAATAAAATATACTTAACATAATAACTGTGATTGTAATAATTAAAATGTATTTCAAATAAGTAAGTAGAACTTTCTCATTAAATTTTTGAAACTAAAAATTAGACATAGCATAACTATACGTATTAATCATTAAAATATATTTCAAATAAGTAAGTAGAACTTTAATCACCATCACTTTTACATTTATTTTTAATAATTAAGTTATATATATATATATTTTATTTTCACATTATTTGTATAGAAAGTTATAAAAAAAATTAAACTTCTAATTGTATTATTATTGTTTAAATAGCATCAATAAACTTGTGTTTTTAAATAAACATAATATTTTTTTGTTATTTTACCGAGTTACTATATTTGAAATAAAAAAATGGTATACAAGTCGCTAAAGCTTATAGTGTACAACTTATTTATGCATATCAAAATAAATTTAAACACGAAAAGAAAAAAAATAAATATAAAACAAACCTAGAGGTCCGTCATCCCACCAAATGCACCCACCATTCTTCCCCAAGAACACTCCACTTAAATGCAAACTCCTTCAATGCACTTGCCCTCAAATGCTAAATCCACATAAGCCAAGTGCAAGCTAAATGTCTTGCATTGACCATGATCTTAGCACATACCAAGATATATTTACAATCTCACCAAATACAACATTGATACCTAAGGGGTGTTTGTTTTTTTCTCAAAAGCAAATATCAAGATATAAACTTTTATCTCTCAACTTTCAGCATTGATACTTACAACCTCTTAATTTTTTAGAGACTTTGTAATTGAGTTTTACGTGTTTATTTTTATATACATGCTGATATAAATTTAAGTTGATTTACGCGTTGTCGTAATTTTTCCCCGAAAATAAGTCGGGTCAATTATAATATGTTCTTGTGATTATATATATATATATATATATATATATGATACAATTATCATTCTCAACTTACATGAATAGTAATTTTTTTTTGTCATTTTGCTTTCTTTTTTTGTCTTTTTGTATTTTTTTTACTTTTACCCTTCAACTTTTAACAATGACACTTACAACCTCTTAATTTTCTAAAGATTTTGTAATCGAGTATTACATGTTTATTTTTATATACATGTGGGTATAAACTTACGTTTAGTCGTATTTTTTTCCAAGGAAATAAGTTGGGTCAAATATAATATGTTCTTATGCTTATCATTATGCACGTTTTCGGTTGATTTACGTCTTGACGTAAATTCTTTTGAAACACAAAGGACAATTTACTAGTTAACTACGTATGTTAGCTATATCAAAACCACCCCATCTTCCAATGTGATTTCTTTCAAATTCGAGTAGCTCTTTATCAAAGGAAGCTTAAGTTCTTGATTTGAGCCTTCATCGGAGACATATTCACATATTTAGAATATTTACAGTTGAAGATTAGATTATTTTTGTTTTTCCATATCACCCATATTGCAATTTGTATCACAAAACACACCAGTGCTTTTCTATTTTGTTGTAAGACCCGACTAAATAAATTTACAAATTAACATTATCATAAGAAATTCTTCCGTCAAAAGATTTCAAGTTTCAAAATAAGCTACTCATGGTATTCTTATTCGAAGTACATGTACCTAAGTTTTTAAATTCAGAATCATTATCAACAAAAACACGGAAGCGAGGATTTATAAGGTGTGTTTGGTTCAATGTGCAGCTTGATCTTCATCACATAATCCTAAAGTGAGAGTAACCTACTCATGGAGGGATCACCTGTCTCTCCCGCGTGGCGTGGGGATGACTTCGTTTGACCAGTTCGTTGACCAGACTTCTCCGCGCGTCGTGGAGGGGTCTAGTGTGTCTCCCGCGTGACGCGGCCGGGACACTTTTCTGGAAACCATTGTATCATTGACCAATTTTCGTTAGTTTTTACAAGTCAAGTACGTCGGTTAGCCTGGACCAATTTTTGTGTATAAAACTCTTTCTCCATTATATTTAAACCCGTAACCCATTACCTGAGGCTGGATTTAGCAATTTTCACTTTACCCTTTCGGTTTGGTTATTTGTTACCCAAACCAACCCACTAGATGACGAATTAATGTCGCCATTTTTGCTTCTCGTTTTCTCGACATTGTTTGCCCATTTATCCTTCCAACCACAACCTTGATTTTGATTAGGTACCTCCGGCAAAACCTTACACCTTTTCATATCATCTTTCAATTTGGTTTTTATCCAAATCGACCCATTATCGGACTTGAGCTTTTTAGCTCAATTCATCCGCATTTTTCTCATCAAGTTCCGTATTGTTTTGCAACTACCATCAAAGATCATGGTTTGTAACTTAGACAACACCTCAGCTTCTATGACCCCTCGGGTCATTTATACATTGGTTTAACTTGTCCGTTATCTTGTTTATGGCCTTATAGACCATAAACGACCCATCTGGTTCACCCTTGTGGTTCTCATTGTCCACAAGCGTAACCATCACTTTTAATCATTTTTCACCATGGTCCTTGACTATGTTCGTTTGCGTTGGGCATCAACTCCGCTTCTATGACCCCGTGGGTCATTTATGCTTTGGTTTTACATGCCTTCGACACTGTTTTTTTTTTTTAGAAATTCATCTTCTTTACATATTTCATAAATTTACAATTCAATTCTTTCGGCTTTTTTTTTAACAACATTAATAAGTAAATTAACACAAACAACATAACAACAAGGTTACGTACCTTAAAGCTTCCCTTTGAGGCGAGTGTCTTTTTCCACTTAGTCTCCTGGAGTATAACTTGAGTTGCCTATAATTTACAACCCAATTGATCATTGGGACACCATCATATGTGGCCATTTCATCAATACTTGCTAACAACCATTCATGTAGTTTTCACTAAGGTTTTTCATTAGTTACTAGGGACAAATTTCCCTTAGGCATTTTGCCAAACACCTTATCGGAATAATTCTTAAGCTAAGATATTACTTTAGGAACTGTGTTGATTATTTTGGCTGGAAGGTTTCAGGGGAAGAGAGTTGTGTTCAATGGTGAGATTTCTTTGTAATTGTTTTAAGCTTTATGTTTCTTGTGAATGTATATTTTTTTAGGTTTACGTATAAATTTCTTTGTAAATTACATTTAACAATCTGTTAACAAATTTTTGAGATATCTTTGTATTTTTTTATAGGTTTTACGTTTTATGCTTCTCACAAATTTTTTATCTGTGTTGATTATTTTTTGAGCAAGATATGTGTTGTTTTGGTTGAAGGTAATATGTTTAAAAAATCAAATTTGATTGATAATTTAATCGTGTGAAATGAAAATGATTTTGTTTTAATATTGTAGTAGGAATAAAATATATTTATTTGATACCCATTAGGCATTTTTCAATTTTGTATTGCTTTTAATTTGTGATGGGTGACTGTATGAAACAGTAACTTACATGATGCTTTTTTTTACAATCTTGACAATTTATATTACTCTCTTATTTTGAGGGATTGAGCGAACACTAAAATAGGAAGCGAGCGAATTATTTTTGTTTGTGGTTTAATGTTCATCTGTATTATGATCCTTGCAAGTCTAAAAAGTTGGAACTTTAAACATCACTAGTCAGTAAACACACGTATATTTTAGATTTTTTGAATTTTTCTTATTTTTTTAGAATTTATTTATTTTTTGTATTTTTTGAATTTTTCTGATTTTTAGAACTTTTTTATATTTTTTAGATTTCTTTTTTGTTTTTTTAGATTTTTTGAATTTTTTTGATTTCTTAAAAATCTTTGTTTTCTTTTTGTTTTAGCCTATTATGACCAAAACCCATCTTGACCCAAACTTATCTTAACCTAAACCCATCTTGACCTTTTTCTTAATAAACCCATTCTAACCCAAACCCATGTAAACCCAAACCCATCCTAACCCATTACCCAAACTTGCCCAACCCACCCATTTTGCCACCCATAGGAATCATGAAAGGATGGAAAAATATGGTAGGACTAAGGTCTGTGAGGTTGTATTGAACTACATGTAGCTCAGTCATAGTTGAAAGCGCTTGTTAGAATCAAACGGGTCAAAAGTTAGAAAGTTTGGTGCCAGGCTGTGATTTTGGATGTCGGGATATGGGGTTAGCGTTATGATGATTTGGGGGCTTGGAATAATGTTATTTTATGTTTTGGGACTTTCGGGACGCGCGGACGGGGTTAAAACGTGTAAAAGAACGAAATCCGGGCACCGGTGGTGCAGAAGAAGTTGCCCTCTCAAAATCATTTTCACATTTACAATGAAGGTGGCGTGATGTTTGTATGACAGTAATGCGTAGGTTGCATGACTTCCCTCACGATCATAGAGTGCAACAAATGGTCTTAGTTACATTTCTTTTCTTAAGGACAAGTTTCTATTATAGTTAGGCCAAGTTTCTAGGATAGTTGGGCGTTAAGTGAAGCAAGAAGTTTAAAGTTCCAATATGTTTATTAACGTTTTTTTTCCTATTTGGAATGATTGTTACTTTGATTACTTGTTGACAAGTTTATCTTTGTCCTTAGGCCATGGGTAGTCATAAAGCCCCTTTGGGGGCGTTATGCGACACGTGTCACGCTACGTCATATATGGGTGTTATATCAATAAAGCCCGTAGTCATAAAGCCCCTTGCTCATCATTACATACATATGTATGTATATATATGTGTGTGAGTGGAGGCCTTATATATATGTGTATGTATGGATATGTGTGTGAGTGAGGAGAAATTAGTAAGCAACAAAGTGCCGTTATAGAGAAAACGCCCCAACCAAAAATCTCCCCATAGCGCCCCCGTAGTGGTGTTGGGGCGCCATGGGGCGCTATGGGGCAAAAAAAACACCCACAAAACGCCCCACTAACAGGGGCCTTAAGGGATCGTTAGTGGCATCAAATTTTTCCATACCCTCTCTTCTTTTCGCATTGCAAAATTTATCGCCACCTCTTCCTCCTTTCCACCTAAGCGTCCAAATACTCACAGCATGCATTGCAGAAGCTCTTATGGCATGGTGTTATGCTTTCCTTAATAGTTAGCAAAGATTTTAAACATAGGGAACTTCATGAAACATATGCTATGCGAAAAACAAATAATTACAACTAATCAAATGTGTTAGAATACTTGTTTTGATAGATAGTCATACAAAATCAACGGAAAACACAAAAAAAAAACTAATAGAGAAAGCAATTCTTGATGCTAATAGAGTCCAACATGTTAATTATAGTTTTTTTTTCCTAAACAGAATGATTGGTACTTTGATTACTTATTAACAAGTTTGTCTTTGTCTTTCGTAGGTTTATGCCTTTGTAGCATCCATAGTGGATGCTTCACTATGAACTGCAAGTTTTCTCGCTCGTCCTCATGGACCTCCCCTCCTTTATCCTTTAGACCCTCTTTTGTTTTGCTAATTAAAAGAAAAATCCCTTCTCTTCCACATAAGCGTCGAACTTCTCACAGACATGCATTGCAGAAGCTCTTATTGGTACGATGTTATGCTTTCCTTTAAAAGTTATTAAAATTTAAAATAGGGACTCCATGATAGAAAACATTTGATGTATGGAAAGCAAAATAATTATAACTAATCAGATGTGTTAGAATACTTTTTTTTTTTGAAGATAGTCATCAGGGCCGGCCCTGAGAATTCAGGTGCCCTGTCCGAGCCTGAAAAAACGTGCCCTATAGACTTTAACAAAATAGATATTGTAAACTATTTTTTGCCGCTCATTGTTTTTACTTTTTTTTGTTGAAACTAAAATGGGTATTGAACAAATACCTAATGGGCTATGTTATAAATTTTGAGATTTTTAGTTTTAAATGAGTTTAAGATATAAATTTATGTTTTATATGAGTTAGTGACGAAACTAAAACTTTACAACTGGTTAGTATATATTTTTCTATCGTTGTTCTTTAATTACTAATGATAAATAAGGCAAATTATACATTACTAATTCTCATATTAAAATTACTAATGATAAAATCAAAGCAATTTATACATTACTAATTCTCATATTAAATATAGCTATAAATTAATTAAAGGTTTATTATTACAGTATTGAGATAGTATTATTAACTTATTGTCATTATGACTTGTTGGAACTTGGAAAGAAGAAAAAAAAAACAAACGTTTGGGTTTAAATAGAAAAGTAAAATCAACAGAAAGAAAAGTAATCTAAAGAGGTCTAAGTAGTAAATATAAAAAAGAATTGTCCTTCAAAATAAATAGTATCATACTTTTAACTTTTTCAGTACTCTTTGTCTCCCCTTTTTTTTTTTTTTTTTGAAAGGCAAATTTTTTTAACAAAAACACCCGCTAGCAAGAAGCTAGGCCAATACAGAAAAAGACAAGATACAAACAAGAACAATCATAAAACATTGAAAGAGCACCAGTCCGACCACTCCATCGAGATCGCCTTTGCTTTGTTTGTGATCCAGAGAAAGCTTGTACTTGTGATTTCTGCTATAAGCCTTGAGATGTTTACCAGGTTGCTTGAAAAGACCACATCATTCCTTAGTTTCCACACACCCCAAAAGGAGGTAAGGATGATTGCGTGCACCTTTTTCTTTCTCACTTCCGAGCCGGTCGAAAGAAGCAAGTCTGAAATGGAACATGCATAAATAGGAGGCAACGATAACCAACTTGAAACCATTTGCCAAACCACCGAACACACATAACATGAGGTGAACAGGTGTTCGACGCTTTGCTTTCTTCGTACTCCCCACATAGTGGACATAGGTTAGATGGCATAACAATGTTTCTTCTTTGCAATGCTATCCTCGTTGGTAATCGGTCCAGATGCATTCTCCACCCAAAAATATTTACCTTTCGAGGAACCCATTTGTTCCAAATATAGTGTGTGTCAGCAGTTTGTACTGGCGGGCCATTGAGAAGGCTCTTGGCTGATTTAACCGAGAAGGTGCCAGAAGGATCAGAGATCCACTGCCATGCATCTTTTGAACCCGAGAATGATACCCCTGAAAGGATCTGAACAAGCAACCCGAATTCTGTAAGTTCCAGAACAGAACCGGGCTCTCGAAACCATTCCCATGAGACATTTGAAAGCCTGCCATTATCAATATTGACCCGATCTCGAACACTACATCCTTTTTTCCTTTCAAGCTGGTAGATATTTGGAAACAACGCTTGAAAGGGTTTATCCGCTGCCCACGAATCCGTCCAGAACTGGGTATCACCGCGTTACCCACCTTACATTTAATAAGATTGCTAAGAAAAATGTTGTCTTTTCTGAGATTCAGCTCTTTTTTGATGATATTGTTCCACACACTTGTTAAACCCTTCTTCGTTGGTAGAAAGTTGCCATGTTTTAAGCTGAAATGAATACTCGTGATAACCACTCTCTATAGTCTTGTTGGTTCCGTTTTATACCTCCAAGCCCATTTCATCAAGAGGCTACAATTCATATCCCTTAGAGATCCCAAACCAAGACCCCCATTTGATACGGGTTGCGATACTTTTTCCCATTTCACCCAATGCATTCTACTTCTCGTATCCGTATCACCCCAAAGAAAGTTCCTTCTTATACGTTCAAGCTTATTAATCACATTACAAGGAGCAAGATATAATGAAAAGTAGTATAATGGTAGAGAATCAAGTACCGATTTAATTAGAGTCGTCCTCCCACCTATGGATAAAGTTGAAGCCTCCAAGCCCATTTCTTCTCCACTTTTCTGATACCTAAACTGCAGCAAAAAAAAAAACCCACCATTGATCGCTGTTTGCTTTTGTTTCTCAACGTCGTCCTCCCAAAAAATCAACTGGATTAACACTTTCTTCATCCTTCTCTTCACTTATTAACTATTTACGTAATATGTAGGATTTTTGTTTTTTAAATAATGTGCCCTCGGATAAAACTTACCCTGGCCGGTGGTCCTTCTCGCACACCCTCAGGGCCGGCTCTGATAGTCATACAAAATCAATGAACAACACAAAAAACTAATAAGGAAAGCAATCCCTGATTTTTCTTTAAACGGCAAGGAACGACGTCCCAACCACCGTGACACCGGGCGCTGTGGCCAAAGTCGACTACTCGACCGCCGCCAGCCCCTTGGCTCTCCCAGATCCACGGAAACCCGACCTCCACCCGCCCAAAGGCACGACAGTGGAATAATCGGTAAAACCTCGCCTCCCATCCAAGACGAACCGGTGCCACCCGTATTCGCCCTTCACCTGAATGCCACAGAAAATAATGGGGAGAGTGGGAGTCGAACCTGGGTCACAAGGAACCCCTAGTGTTCCCCCAACCACTCCACCACTACCTCATTGGCAAAAAGCAATCCTTGATAACTTACCTTTTGAAGTCCCCCCCCCCCACACACACACACACTTCTTAGACGGTGTTCGGTTCGTGGAATGAAATGGAATTGGAATTTTTGCGTAGAAATTGAAATTCAATTCGGAATTTAGGTGTCTTCTTTTCGAAGAATAAAATGGAATCCGAATGGAACTAGAATGTAGATAACATTCCTTATTCGTTAAGTTCTAATTCCTTCTCTTGTCGAAATGAACAACATGTAAAATGAAATCAACATTTCAATTTTATCTGGATTCCATTCCATTATATGAAACCAACACTACCTTAATTATCCAGCCGTGCTCTCTTTCCGCCTCCCTCCTTTAAAAGTCTCTCCATCTCTCCTCATTTACGTTACCTTACACGACACCATCACCACCATTATTTCAAAACACAATTCCGACCATCTTCATGAAAAATCCTGGATATAATTTAGAAATGAATATTTACTTTTCTTTTTTGTGTTTCTTGGGTCCCATTACATTAAGATATTTGTTCGTTTGGACCATGTAAATTGGGTGCACCAGGTTGAGTCAGTGCTAGTGCAATGACAAGGCAAACCCCAATAGCAAGTGCTTTTTATCATCCCAGATAGAAGAGAAACCCTCATTGAGCGTGCCCAAATCGATTAATATTATTGTAAAGGCTTGTCTTCTAGCGGGTTTCATGGTGGACAAAGGTCTAATCGTATAATTAAAAAGTACGATTAGTAGGTGTGTAGTAAGTAATATATATGTGTGCGCGAGTGTGTGCATATGTATTATTATAATTTTATTTTATCATGTTTACACATCTAAAGATTTATTACACATATAAAAGTACAAATAATTATGGGTTTAATTTTTGTTTAGATATGTGTGTGGGTTCTTATCAAGTAAGCAGATCATAATAGGCATTTATTCAATATTTTTGGGTTTATATTGATAACTCTTTTTCAATGAACGATTCATAAACGGGTATTAACTTTGTTACTATGTATTAACTGGTTGAAATGGGTGACTAGCTTTCTGTACAAAACATTATAAACTAAGATAGTTGATGAAAAAAGTAGGGATGCTATCGAAAGTATCGCTACTAAAATTTGCCAAATATGGGTATCAGTACTGGTATTTGAAGGTAACATTCGGCAAAATAACGGTACCGTACCGAACCGGCACTGGTATCGAAAACACCAAATAATGGATATCGATTTGGTACCAAAAAAAATCGGTATAGGAAATTTGGTACCGGTACAGCACCGGTTCTAAGTCCCATATGCTTATCCCTAGAAAAAAGTACTACTTAAAATGTACTAATACTACATCAGTGCCTACATGACAATTGACAAATACTCACTACCATCATCATTAACTATATGTTTTGTTAAAAACAACCGCTCACTACTGTGTTCCAGAGTTTACTAATGGAAGGAAAGGAAAAGAAGAAAAATGTTTTGTGTTCCAGAGTTTCATCTAAGGAAGGAAAGAAAGGATAATAAAACATGTTGTGTTCCCGAGTTTCATTTAAGGAAGGAAAAGAAAGGAAATTAAAAGAAAACTAGACTAAATTCTTTAATTTTTCTATCATTCCAATTTGGAAGGAAATGGGAGGAAAGACATCTTTTTTCCTTTCACGTCATTTCCTTTCTTACCTTTACTTTCTATTCTTTTCCCTCGTTAAGTTGACTCGGGAACAGAGCGACATGTGTCCTCACCAAAGTGGTGGTGCGAGTTCAAGTCTCACAAAGCGGACAACAGATGAATTTTTGAAGTACATATTCGGAGGGTCTGTGTAATCATAAAATATACCGTCATTAAAAACCAAAAATACAAAATATTCAAGCTTCAAAATCAAAACTTTACACCCCTCATTGTTTGTGGGCCTTTGTCACTTCCTTTGACGGAAAGAGGCTTGGTTCCGGGCCATGTGGGCAAGAAAACGGGCTTTTGTTGGATGATTTTGAGTTGTTACTTGAGCCCGTTATTGGAGGGTAAGGTTGGCCCGTTATTGGGCTCAATTCTCAAAGTAGGCAATTTGGTAATGGGCTAATGGTATCAAAAGGCTTGAATTCTAAGTTTTAATGGGCAAATGATAAAACAAAGCTAGAGATGGGCATAATCGGGTTTTATTATTACCCGGAATCGGTTCTGCTTGGATGTCATTGGAACCGGGTATGGTGTGGAACCGGGTCCGGTTCCTACCCGGGTTCACACCCAAGAATATGGAACCGTGTAGAATCGGGTACGGGTATTATGGAACCGGGTATGGTGTGGAACCGGGTATGGTGCGGAACCGGTTCCTGATAGTGTTCAGAACCGGTTCCTGACAGTAAAAAGCTGACTTTTACTGTTCAGAACCGGTTCTGAACAGTAAAAACCTGACTTTTACTGTTCAGAACCGGTTCCTGACAGTAAAACCTGACTTTTACTGTTCAGAACCGGTTCCTGATAAAATGTTACCGGTGGAACCGGTTCCTGATTAAAAAATCATTTTTTTTGTATATAAACCCCTTCCTACTTACCGGTTCCTGATAAATGTTATCGTTGGTGTTTTAATAAAGTTTGTGTAATGTTTCTTTCTATTGTGTTTGTTATGTTTGATTTTTATTATTAGTTACATTGATAAATAAAAATAGTAACAATAATCGGTTAAAATTAAAAAACAAATTAATCGGTTACAATATATAAAAAAAGTTAACCGGTTACAAAAAAATAAAAAATTACTCAGAACCGGTTCTAGTAAGATTTTATTTCTTTGATCGTTTACTAGCGGCAGGTGCAACACTTTCCGACGAGTTTCTCTTATGTGCGGGTACCTCGGTACAATCGTCGTCCGAATCGTTAGTCTCCACTTCTTCGTCCTCCTCTTCGTCAACAATTTTATGCTCTAACTCAACTTCATCTTCTAGACTAGTTTTTTGTTGAACACGATCAACGGCATCCAAATGGTCCTTTAAGCATATTGCCATCTCTAGCGATTTCGGAGTTAGTCTTGTTCTTCTAATTGACAAAACCCTGCCACTAAGAGAAAACATACTTTCTGAAGCTACCGTGGAAGCTTGGACCGTTAGTATATCACGAGCCATGGTGGCTAGAATCGGATATTCGGATTCTTTCGATTTCCACCATGCCAAAACATCAAATTTTCTATACTCCTCGGTGGTCATAGTAAGCGAATACTGATTTTTTTTATATCTCCCAAGTTCACTTGTTGGTTCACTACCCCTTTGTTGTCTAGCGGTCTCGTCTCTAACGACATTCAACATGGTTATAAGTGGATCCCCGCTTGTTTCATCGTTAGAGGCCGTGGACCGAGACTCAAACAAATTTGTATGATTTTTTTCACCATATTTTTTTAAATAATGATCATAAAGTTTGGCCATACACTCATTGAATATTTTTTTTGTTTTTGCTTTTAAAGTTGGATCATCCTCATGCATATCCAACTTGTCATAAATTTCATCAATTAAAGCTTCAACACCCGGTACGTTTAAAGCTGGATTTAAAGCAGCGGCACATAGAAAAACGGGTGGTAATTCTAAAAAATATTTTTAAAATTTTTGAATCATTGGTCTCGTCATATTCCTTAACATGTCACTAGAATTTTCAAACTTTTTAAAATTAGTTGTTATCAAATACAAGTGGTCCACAACTTTAGAACTAGTAGGATAATAAACACCGGAAATCAAAGTCGTTGTAGTTTTAAAAACTTGTAAAAAAGTACTTAGGTTATTAATATTTTCCCAAGCCGTGTCGGGAAAGGGGACGACAAGGTACTCATCACTTAAAGTTGTATGAAAAGATTTTAAAGTGCCCATTTGCTTTATAGCCATTTCAAACATATGACAAGTTGAATTCCAACGAGTCGGTATATCCCAAATTCGGTCCAATAATTTTTTGGTTGACATCTTTATAAGTTTTTTATGTTCTTGATATCTTTCTTTTCCACTTTTGAAAACATCTTGGAGCATAGCTCTAAATGCTATAATAAAATCCGATACAAATTGATCTTTTAAACCGGTTTGCACTACTAAGTTAATAATATGTGCAACACATCGTGTGTGAAAAAAACACCATCAAGTATTGGTTTGTACTTCAAATTTAATTTTTCAATCGCCGTTGTGTTGTTTGAAGCGTTATCAAAGGATATTGAAAAAATTTTATCTTCTAAACCATATTTAATTATTGTGCCATTTATAATTTTATAAATATTTTCTCCCGTATGAGGAGAAGGAAACTCGTCAAACGCAATCGTACGCTTCATCATTTGCCATGTATAGGGATCAACCCAATGAGCGGTGACACATATGTACGATTCCGGTAAACCATGTGGAGCCGACCACACATCACTAGTTAGGTTTACACTAGTTTTTAAATTCTTAAAAAAAACAATTAAATCTTTTTTTGCATTTCCCATAAACTTAAACAAAGACGTTTTAAAGTGCGACGACTTACATGTTTATAGCGAGGTTGTAGCGTCTCCCGAATAAGATTTGTAAGATCGGGGTCGTCGAAGTGTCCAAACGGCAACGCTTTTTGTATCACCAACTTCGCCACCCGATCGCGAGCTAATTTTTGCTCATAACGAAAAATGGTACCATCTTTGGATAGTGGAACTTGACCGGATGTCATTTCCTTTAAAACTTTGCAATACTTATTAATATGTTTCGTTAACGTTGAGTTTTATTCCTTGGCTAATAACGATCCACAATGTTTACATTGAGTTTTTTGCGAGCCGTCACTAATCTCGACCAACTCCCAATTGCTCCAAACTTCCTTACTGCGATTATGAGACAATGTTCCAACCACATATGGAATCGATTGATCTTGAGGAACATTGTTAACGGATTGGGAATTTGCGTTTTTTGGAACTCTTTGAGGCCATTTGTTGATTAGAATGTGAAAAAGAACAAGAAAGAAATGTAACAAGAAGAATAGATATGAGAAATTGTGTGCTAAACAATAGATTTCAAAAAAATATATATAGAATCGGTTCTAACTGTCAGGAACCGGTTCCAACGGTAACATTTTTAAAGGCTATAACCGGTTCCAACGGTAACATTTTTAACGGCTATAACCGGTTCCAACGGTAATATTATAACGGTCAGGAACCGGTTTCACGTAGGAACCGGGTACGGTTAGGAACCGGTTACTACCCGATTCAAATGGTAAAATTGTGGAACCGGGTTGGAACCAACGGGTATTTTGAACCCGGAACCGGTTCTACTTACTGTCGGGTAGGAACTGGAACCGGTTCCAGTTCGGTTCTACCGGTTCGGGTTCGGAACCGGTTTTTATGCCCATCTCTAAACAAAGCCAGACAGCTTTCAAGGGTCATGGACTCATGGGAGACACAAGAACTTCTCAATGCAAGGTTTGAATTACAAATTTTTTTTGCTGAAATTTTATTCAAATTACAAGAAAAAACAATTCGAATTTAAATATTGGGGCGAATCGGCTTGAAATCACAAATTCATATTCGAATCACTTGCAAACCCAAATTCGAATACTGAATTTCAGGGCCGGCTTTAAGGTAATTAGACTAAAGCAGTAGCTTAGGGCCACCCTTTACAAAGGGCCTCCATATTTAGTTAGGGTTTTCCCTATTAGTATTTGCAGAGAGAAAGAAGAAGACGAAGGCATGAGATGGTATGTGCTGGGAAACAGAAATAAGGATACTAATCACTCTCTGCTAAGTAGTCAATCACTTCCTTTTTTAAGTAATTAATAATTATTATTAGTTTTGCAATAAATACAGGATACCAAAAGTTAGTATTTATTTTCCTTTTATTTTTTTCATTTATTGATATTATTGTTTATCTATCATTTTAGTTTGCATCTGTATTTCATAAAATTTTTGTCATATTTTCATAATATAAAATATCTATTACGACCTCTCGGTTAAAAGTTTTGGTTTAACCAATGCCTTGACTTGCCACCCAACCCAACCCAACCATTTTGCTAGGCACCACACACTACAAGAAATACCTAGCAATAGGGGCAACACCCAATAAGTCGCCGCTATTGCCCCGATCTAATTTATAGAAAGGGCCCCGCTTTTAGTATTCGCTTCAGGCCTCTATAAAGGTTGAGCCGGCCCTGCTGAATTTGGTCAAACTTTTGGTTATTCGAGTACGATTCAAAAAATAAACAATGCTAAACTTTAATAATAAGCATTAGATGGTTAGAAACTTAGTGTTTTTAATAGCTAAATACAAATATGCCTTGATTAAGAGTTCAAAGAAATGGTTAGTAGTTAGATTCTTAACGATAATCTTTAAAATTGAAAAAAAAAGGGTAAATGCACGGTACCCCTGACCGCGGGAGGGTTCTCCCTCCCCAAGCTAGCTTAGCCCCATAGCTGCCTGGCGGTTACTACCCAGCAGGATTATTCGGGCCGAGCTGGACTCGAACCCGCGTCCTCCCGTTTGGAATGGGTGAGGCTGGCCACTGGGCTGACACCCCGTGGTTAATATAATCTTTAAAATTGTATTTATCAAAAATCTATAAAATATATTAGTTAAGTTTAAACAGTAGGTATTTAAACTTTTGAACTTAGATTATGTGTGGTGGTAGTGGCGTCGCGCCCTCATTTAAATAGAGTCTTCTCATTGGCTAATTAATGGGGTGCACACACAGTTTGCGCCTTCTCAAGTCCCAGTCGATAATCAAACCGAACAGAAAAGTTGAAGAAAAGAATTTAAGATGAATAACTCTCAATCTTATTAATCAGAAAATAACTCAAACTGATTATCCTTCTCTTAGAGTAGGACTGGTTACATAAGACATGACTTGGTTACAATTAGAGTAGGACTCAACTTCCTAACTAGATACTAATAGAATAAACCCACGTGTTTATCTAACCTATATATTATAAATTAAATATAACTCATTTAATTTATCTCTAATTAACTTAACCGAATAACCATACTAATCCATAACTCGAATTAATAGGCCCAACCTGAACTGCCCCGTTATTTGAGATCGGCCCAACCCGCCTCACTGGCTCGAGTACGGGAATTATGTCCAACACCTTCCTCTCGCGCTCGTTACCACACTCACGAAAGTGCCGTTTGTGCCACTCTTTGAAGCCCACGAATATGGTGAACACAATATTAAAAACAACTTTTCTAAAAGAATTATTACCTTCGATGTACACAAGTATATATATAACCTAACCATTCCCAATGACCAACCCACCTATTACGCGTTAATTTTTTTAACAGCTAATTTCTTTTAGTCTTGGCGTCTGTGTACTTGAACCACTGCTAAAGTACATGTATATGTTGCATATAACTTCACGTTTGAGTTAAATGCTTGGTTGGTCCCTCTGGTTTGCAAAAATTGTAGACTTGGTCCTAATGGTTCACTAATTACACACTTGGTCCCAGTAGTTTCAATTTTTGTACTCGGGTGGTCCTTACCACTAACCTCTGTTACATTTCTTAGTTAAGTATATGTGAAATTACTATATTACACTTGAATAATTAAAAAAGTTAAAAAAACATAAAGAAAAGGTGCCCACTACTCCTCTTCTTCATCTTTCTCTCTTTCTTTTAGATACTCCAAACTGAATTGTTCCATAAACTCATCACACTTTCATCACACACGCAGTTCAAGGCACAATAATTATGTTCTCACAATTACATGACAAAATACCAACAATCTCTTGTTAGAGAAATTACACACACACCCGTTGAGTAAATCGGAGATATGTGGAGGTGAATACATTACCGACTGTAAAATTCTGCTGACGTTCGTCATCTTCATATGGATTTTAGAGAGAGAGAGGGAGAGAGAGAGATGAAAGAGAGTGAGTTGAGGTTGTGGCCATGTTGCTTTTATCAATTTGTTTGGGTTTTATACGCGACCATCCGCCTTCTCAGGAGGATTGACGGTGGAGGTTGTGGCCATGGTCTGAATATCGTGGAGGGAGATGGGGGAGGCGCGGTGTACTGTGGAGGAAAGAGCTGGCGAGGAGGAGGTGAAGGAGGATTGACGGTGGAGGTGGGTTGAAGTTGGTGGTAGGGTTTTTATGAGAGAGGGAGAAAGAGATATGAGAAAGAAGATGGGTGGGGGGGGGGGGGGGGGGGGTGGAGATGGATAATGGCGGTGATGGAGATGGATGGTGGTTGTTATGGTAGGAAAGAGATAGATGGAGAAGATAAGTGTGAGCAGCTTTTATTATTTTTTTTTAATTATTCAAGGGTAATATAGTAATTTCAAATATACTTAACTAAGAAATATAACCGAGCTTAGTGGTAAGGACCACCCGAGTGCAAAAATTGAAACTACTGGGACCAAGTGTGTAATTAGTGAACCATTAAAACAAAATCTACAATTTTTACAAACCAAATTGACCAACCAAGCATTTAACTCTTCACGTTTTTATCAAATGCATAGTCTCACACGTTTTTAACCCCCTCATTTACATATTTCATTAAACAAAAAAAGATGTATTCACTGTAAATCAGACACGTTTTCTTTTACCTTTACGCGGTGTCGGGTTTCAAACAAACTCCACTCTCCCCAAAACGGTACCCCATTCTAACATGCGCACTACGCACCCATATTTTAATATTACACCCTTTAACAACGGTCAACACTCAACAAATCGCACCCCTACATATTCCCCTCCATTCACCACTTTTTCCATCATCTCCAACAACAAAAAAAAACATGAACCTCGTTCCAATCCTCTTCCTCCTCCTCGTACTACCGGCCGCCGTGATCCCCATCGGCGTCAACTACGGCACTCTGGGCAACAACCTCCCATCCCACACCGAAGTCGCCAACTTCCTCAAAACCCGCACAATCATCGACCGCATCAAAATCTTCGACACCAACCCCGACATCATCAAAGCCTTCGCCAACACCAACATCCTCGTAACCGTCACCGTCCCTAACGGCGACATCCCCTCTCTAACCAACCCCCGTAACGCCATCCGTTGGGTCAACACCCACATCAAACCCTTCCACCCAGCAACAAAATTCCACTACGTCTGTGTCGGCACTGAGGTTCTCCACTGGGGCCCGCAGAACCTTGTCGACAACCTCGTACCTGCGATGAAGGTGTTACATGCGGCGTTGGTGAAAACTGGGATGAGTGATGTTAAGGTTTCGAGTCCCCATTCGCTTGGGATTTTGATGGAGTCTAACCCGCCGAGTAATGCGTCGTTTAGACCCGGGTGGGATGTGGGTAATCTTGCCCGATGTTGCAGTTTTTGAGGAAGACTAAAGCCGGGTTTATGGTTAATCCGTATACGTATTTTGGGTATTCTCCTAAGTATGAGGATTTTTGTTTGTTTAAACCTAATGGTGGATTGTTTGATAAAGCTACCGGAAAAAGGTACATTTTATTTTTATAGTAATAATGTTAATTTTTGAACAAATTTTTATAATAATAATTGTTATTTTTTTGGAACAGCGAAAGTGAAATTTTAATTTTATTAGAATTTTCGGTTTTTTTAATTATTTAACTTTTAAAACTTTTTTCAGTTTTTTATTATTATTTTTGAGCAGCGAAGTGTTTTTTAAGTTTATTTCTCTTTTTTTAATTTAATTTTTTGATTTTTTAGTTAGTTTATACATTTTTAACTTAAAAATTATCAATTTATTTTTTAGTCTAGAACAGCGAAAAGGGAATTTTTTGTTTTTGATTTTTAGAATTTTTTATTTTGTAACTTTCTTTAAAATTTTGATTTTTTAGTTAGTTTTTATTTCTTTTAATTTAAAAAAATTATTAATTTAATTTTTTATTTAAAACAGCGAAAAGGGTATTTTTTAGCTTTTATTTTTTTGAATTTTATATTTTTTAATTTTTAATTATTTAACTTTTATTTTTTGATTTTTTTTGTTTTGGCAGCGAAGTGATATTTTTTTTATTATTGTAGTTGTTAGTTTGATTTTTTAACTTAAAAAATGTTAATTTATAATATTTTTTTTAAAGTAAAAAATTTCAACTTTAAAAATTTAGTTAATAATTTTTTTTATAAAAGTTAACTAACAATAATTTGTAAATAATTGAAGGTATACAAACCAGTTTGATCAACTAATGGACGCGGTATACGTTTCAATGAAAAAGTTGGGGTACCCAGATGTGGAAATAATTGTAGCAGAGACAGGGTGGCCATCAGGTGGGGACCCACAAAACACACACGCGAATCCTGCGAACGCAGCGGCGTACAACGGTGGTTTGTTGAAAAAGGTGGCGTCCGGCGCCGGAACGCCGTTGATGCCCGGAAGAAAGTTCGAAACGTACATATTTTCTCTGTTTAATGAGAATCTGAAAGGGCCGTCGTTGGATGAGCAGAATTTTGGGCTTTTTAGACCGGATTTTACACAAGTTTATGATATTGGGATCTTGCGGGGCCCACAGGTAAATTATTAATTACATTATCTTATCGAATTATCGTGTGATTTTATTGTACTTTGTACGTGTCGGGTTTTAATTGGATTTGGGTGTTTACTAGGCACATAGAGGCCGGTATACCGGAAAGTTGATAAGATTGTTGTGTTTGGTGTGTTTTAAGACAGGATAATTCAATTTCAATAATTATTTTACAAAATGGATTTTGATAATCTAAACTCGTTTGGTTCGTAGATAGAGATTTACAAAAAATCGAATTTAGACCCAATCTGGTTTGGTTTGTAAACAAGCTCGTTTTTTTTCATCATGGGCCCAAACCGGGATATGAATCGAATTTAGGTATGAAAGTTCGAACCAATCTGTTCGGTTTTTGCGGGTTCTAAACCGGTTTGGCCCTAACCGGTTCGGTTTATGAATTGATTCTAGGTTTGAAAGTTCGAACAAATCTGTTTGGTTTTGATCGAGTTCTATATCGGTTTGGCAAGCCAAACCGGTTTTTTTGGTACACTTATAGTATGTATTATTAATTGACCGGTGATGCCTCTAACTTTAATTTTCACTTTAGGTGTGAGGGTCAATATGCCAATAGTTTGGTATGTCCTAACTTGCATTTATGTCGTTTGAAAACAATTTATAATATTTTGATCGGGATAAATATTAGTTTGTTATTGATTAGAGACATAGAAGGATACATCGTTTGAAAATAATTTATAATATTTTGATCGGGATACATATTAGTTTATTATTGATTAGAGACATAGAAGGATACATTATATAATAAAATTCAACTTGATTAACTATTATTATTAATTTAATTGCCACTTTTCTTTAACGGCACCACTAACGTTACCAAACGACCCTACAAACTCCATGTGAAACCAGATCACAGCCCAATGATTCTGTCGTGATTTATAATTTATAAAATACCTTACACTAATTATTATATGAAAATAGTGGACTTAAGTGATGGTAACGCTACGCTCCATTATTCTAATGTTCACTTTTCTCGACGAATCAGGCTCCTGATCTGTCACCAATGCTACCTCCCACTTATGCACCAGCACCTTCCTTCAGCCCTCGCGCTAGCGGCACCAGCCGCCACGCTTCCGCTCCAAGCTCAGCCTGCTCAAATGTTGCTTTTGCCCTTGCGCCCGCTGCCATTATCGCCATTGTCATGTTTTTATTCTCTTAGATTTAGATGGTAAAATATAGTTCACTTAAATCTTGTGTAAACAATATTTGTAAGTTATAAAATTTGCCCAGTTGTGTGACAACATGTACCTTGTGCATAAACTGTTGGACCTGTTGGTAAATATTGCTCATTTTGTTTTTAATACAGGAATTACCAACAGGCCCATCACCAAAGCCTGCATCACCGGCCCAAGGAAAGAAGTGGTGTGTACCTAAATCAAATGCAACTCCTGCTGCACTCCAGTCCAACATAGACTATGTCTGCAGCCATGGTACTGATTGCAGGCCCATTCAGGCTGGTGGGGCCTGCTTTCAGCCCAATAATGTACGGGCTCACGCCGCGTTCGTTATGAACTCGTTCTATCAGTCGAATGGTCGTCACGACTTTAATTGTGATTTTGCTCAAACCGGAGTCATCACCTTCACTGATCCAAGTAAGTTGTTTTTATTTACTATTGATTTAAATTTAGAGTCTCATTGTCGTTCGTTGATAGTCTATAAATTAGATGCATTTTTATTGTTGGTCACGTACATTACATGACCAACAATAGAGGTGTGTAAACAAGCTAGCATCGAGCTTGTTGAAGTTTGAGTCGGCTCGTGTAACTTTCAAGCTCTATTTTTTAAACATGAACTCACCTTGTGAGTATATCTTTCAAGCTTGATCTTGCATCTTTTATTATTTAAATATGTTTTATGTTGTATACATATATTGTTTTTTTTATATATATATTTACAATTAGAATTTTATGTATAATAATATTTATTATTTAAATAAAAGTTATTATCCCCATTTGGGCTCGATATCATTAAAGTCTAACTCGATTCGAGTCATTCTCAAGTGGCTCGAGGAGTCCATTTGTGTAAATCACGGTAAGGTCATGTGTAATTGACTGTGTTCTGATTTAATTTCGTAGGTAACGGCTCGTGTAAGTATCGTGCTTAAGCTAGGGATGAACAAAACAAGAAGACAATGAGGATTGAAAAAGGGCAGGACAGGGCATGCAATTGTTTTGTTGAGGTTGTGATTGATTATTCTTTTGTTGTAACATCTAAATCTATTGAGCCTGTGATGTCATTTTAGGCCTTTATTTTGGTCACATGATTTTTCTTTTCGTTTGGTAACAATACGGTGATAATACGCTAACTCCAATTCGATAGGGTGCTCGGTTAGTTCTTTTGAGTAACTAGTATTAAGCCCTCACCCCGCGTTGCGGCGGGGGCGTAAAACCGCGCTAAGTAGCAATCAATGGCACATCATCGTCAGCAACCACTAACACCGAAAAAGCTCGTAATAGAAAAGAAATAAAAAAATGAAAAAGATAAAATCAAACGAAAGTAGACATAAAACAGTTGAACCAAGCAAATGAAACGTAAAACATAAAAAATAAGAACTAAGTCGAGCCACCGCCAATGTCAGCCAACAATGAAGTTGCAACATGTTAACGCGAAGAAATTAGACCAAAACGTAAAACATAAAAAAAAATAACTAAGTCGATCTAGGACTCGCACGTTGCTACGAATTTGTCATACGGGAAATAATAGTCGTAAAAACGTTGAACCAAACACACGTTTTAACGTTTCGCCGTGTTAACTTGCGATATTTAGAGAGTATAATGCTTTTTTTTTAATCTAGACGTAAAAACGTTTAAACTACTTTCCTATAACATTACAATAGTTTATACAATTATCATGTATTATATACTTTTTTTTTACCTAGAACCGTATCTTGCTTTCAACTTTCATAAAAAAATTTACTCGTCTTTTTCTAGAACTGTTTTCTTCATCTTACCTCCATTTAGAAATATTCTACTATTATTATATGTTAGGTGAAATTAAAAAGATGAAATGAAGTTCAAATATCTAGGTAAATTTAATAAGGAATGAAATAACCATATTGAGAAAAAAAAAGAGTCCACATAGACACTAGGTTGATGCAAAATTTTTTTTGAATGACTAAAATTCCCACAACCTCAAATTCTACTTTTAAATCTACATGTTTACACAGAGAGTAATCATTAAACAGTTGCGAAGGTTAAAAACTTTTGGTTCTAGAATTGTAACTTACACTATCTGAGCATGGGCGATTGGGCGAAGCTTTTAAGGGGCGGGAGGGGACGACCGATCCCTGAAGTTTTCGTATAGAAATTTTTGGGTATATACGTTCTCGACCCCCTCTCCCCACCCGTTTTATAGAAATTTTTAGGTCCAGCTTTCCTCCGGTCAGAGCTTCACCACTTATCTGAGATCTGGAAATTTGAGACAAAACATATTTAATTGGGACACTATGTACATTGATGGATTAATTGGGTTCTCTTAAATTAATTTACATTTCGGAAATATGTTTTGAGTAAACACGTATATAGTTTCAGGTAATCAGGTCAGGTATCATCTAATCCCATAACTGCAAAATATTAATTTTTCCAATCCCATACCGTTGGGTATTTGGTATACCCGGTGTTTTGGGTTTCGGTTATACCCATCATACTCGGTTTTTTTCTTTGCCATCCCTGGTCTTGCCCAACTTGTAAATCCAAGTTGGCTTGACCCAATTATAGACTCCGGTTTACACACCACCCGCTTCCGAAAAGCTAAAAAAAACAACAGTTCACTGTTCACATGAGGCAGGTACATGGTTAAAAAAGAAGTTCGTTGCCAACTTTATACTTCATGTAAAAAACCGTGTATACTTTAAATAAAATGCAAAGATTTATTATTCCTTTTTTAACCTAAAATGGAATGAAAATCAATATTAAAGCACACATAGAGTTGTCAATACTAAGACCATCCGTAGTGGGCGTTTTCCTCTCCCAAACACGCCCAATCGCGCCACCATCTCCACCCCCTGGGCGTTTTTTGGCTTCAAATCAGTTTTGGCGTAATGTAATCCACGCCCAGCCCCTTTTCTTGTGTCCAATCACCTTCCTTTTCCTTTTTGTAAAACCAATCAGATTTTTTGATTTTTTTTATTTAATTTTAGAGTAAATTGCCATTTTCGTCTCTGAGGTTTGGGCACGTTTGCATTTTCGTCCAAAATGACACTTTGGTACCATTTTGCACTCCACGTTTGTAGCTTTTTGCCATTTTCGTTCAAATGTCTAACCTAGTAACTTTATAACATTAAATTGGGTTATTTTTGAAATTGCTAACGATAAGGGGTAACCTGTAATTATATGTTTTAAATATATCACAACACATACTAATACAACATACATCATACAACACACACTCTCTCTCCATAATCACATAACCAGACATCACCAGCAAGAACCTCACCGACCACCACCTACCGACACCCACCACCACTATCACCACCGGCCACCCTCTGTCTCATCGTCTCTCTCCCTCTTCCCAAATATTCTATCTTGTAAAACACTAGAAATTCTTACCATAAGCAATTTTTGTAATCAAAATCAAAACGTGATTTTCCCTAAAAATTCTCTACCGTTTCTGTCCCTAGAAATTCATACCATTCAGATTCCAACTTGCTTATCCCTAAGCAAACAACCTTCATTGCAAACCCTAACCATCGCAAACAAAAAAACGCAGTTGTAGTGGAAGGGCGACAACCCTAAATCTGAGCCCTACACACGTTGAACGGCGGCAGTAGTCGGGTTTAGTAGTGGTGAACGACTGAGTCAGTCCGATTTTGGGGCGGAGCAGGTTGACACGTTGAACGACGGCAGTAGTCGGGTTTAGTAGTGGTGAACGACTGAGTCGGTCCATTTTTGGGCGGAGCAGGTTGTGTTCTTGTGTGTGTGTGTGTGAGAGAGAGAGAGAGAGAGGAGGGGAGAGATAGATATCAGGTGGTGACAGTGGCGGTTGTGGCAGGCGGTGGTGGTTGCTGACGGAACATGGTAGTGGTGGTGTGTGTGGCAGATGATTGTGATGGCTATGGTAGTTGTAGATGGGTGTTGGTGGTATTGTGGTTGCTGGTTGTAATAGTGGTGGCCGACGGTGGGTGGTGGTGTGGAAGAGAGAGGGAGATCTTGTAGAGAGAGAGAGAGAGATAAAGGGCATTATGTATGTGTTGTGATATATTTAAAACACATAATTACAAGTTACCCCTATCATTAACAAATTTCAAAAATAACCTAATTTGACGTTATAAGTAATTAGGTTAGGCATTTGGACGAAAATGACAAAAATTACAAACGTGGGGGGTAAAATAGTACCAAAGTGTCATTTTGGACGAAAATGACAAAAGTGTCCGAACCTCAGGATGAAAATGATAATTTACTCTTAAACTTTTACAAACATAATGCCTCACAATGCCACACCCTCACTACACCCATTTTAAAAACCGCCCCATAATAACCAATTATTGACTGGCTGCACATGATGCAAAACACCCAATGTAGATGTTAACACTACATATGGTCTAACAGAAATTTTTCGTGTGAGGTGACACCTCAAAACACTAGAGAATATCAAATTCTACGTAATTTCAACATAATACGACAAAAAGATAATGAGTTGATTAAATGTTTAAACCAAACATGTATTCAAAATATATTTAGTGTTCAACTATCATAAACAAAAATTGTACATGGTACTATCTGCCACAAAAATTGGGTGTGAACTGTGAAGATAGTGGACCATTCAAATATTTGGCGTGGCTCACTAAACATTTGTGGCCATATATAATACGAATTTCGTTTTGCTTTGTAAAATAACTAGTTTATAGTCGCGTGTACACGCAGTTTAATAAATGAAAATAGAATATATTCCTTTAACCCTTAAAAGTAATTGTGTATCTTTATTGTTTGTAATTCCAATAATTAAAATACATAAACAACATATACATTCATGATGAATAGTCATAGAAAAGCCAGCTGTAATATATTAAATATAAAAAATGGTAACCTGAGAAAAATGAGTAATAGTGCCATTACCAGTGGCGAAGCTTGCCGTCGAAAACCGGGGGGGGGGGGGGAGGATATACAAAAAATTTCTATACGAAAACTGCATATATAACACTACTGAGCGAAAAGTTCAGGGGGGAGGGCGCCCCTCTCCGCCCCGCTGGCCATTACCTTATCAAAGTGTGGTTGATCTCATTTGCTAGTAATGGCTTGTATATTACACTAACCTGTTTAATGAGTAAATATGAAACGTATAATTTAGAATTAAAGAATATATCAATTTTTAAAAGAGGAAGAATGCATACATGTATCTAGGTCGATAAAGAAGTAGCAACATTCGAGTTGCCGCCCAAACTTCCATATCGGTTTGCACACAAATTTATATAACATTACCTACAACAAAAACCATTTAAATAATTTGCACTGCCTGTTTGCATATGTTGCTTGTGGTGTGTAGAATTTCTAAATGGAGCTCCACATTCCGTGCAATTATTCATATTCCCCTATTTTTGCTAATAAACATAAAACATTTAATAATATGACCTCCAATCAACAAAGGATAGAGATAAACAAAAACGTGTAACAATACCTTAAACACTTAAATGAAGAATTACCAAATAAGATGCTACATATAAACAGTACTTTAAAAGAATAAGTTTCAACAAAAATTGATAGTGTACAGTTTATTATCTATACTTGGAAGATTTATTAACAAATATGAACAAACTAAACCTAGAAATTGAATTTGAGTCAAAATTGATGAAGGATAATCCCTTATATACTATTAAAAATTGATAACAACTAAATGTCATATTTGAAATTTAATTTATCCATTAAATCCTCTATTATGAATTAATTTGAAATTTAATTTATCCAACGAATCTACTATCTTTTTTGATAATTTCAAATGAAAGCTAAATAAAAAAAATCATAGATTAGGATTTGAAACATTTAAAATTGTTTTGAAATTTAAAATTTATCCATTAAATCCTCTATATTTAATATTTACATCTAACCGAATTGTGAATAGTTTAATTAATGTGAGAAAAACAAATTATTGATGCCCTCTATGAATAATGGTTTTTTTATTATATAGATTAAAAACAACCCTTATGTCAGGATTGGAATGGCTTCTAAACACACTTTATTTTCGTAACCTAACCAGCTATAGACGTGACGGTCTTATTGGTCTACTAAATGGACCAGTTTTAAAATCGATGAGTTGTTGTACCTCACTCCTAGATATAATAAAGAGGAATTGGTCTGTAATAATCCCAACTATACATCATTGGCCATTGCCAGTCTCATCTTTGAATATTCTCCATGCTAGTCCCACCTTTCACCTATTTTTCCTCCACCGGTCCTCAGTTAAAGGAACTTAACGGGGTTAAGTTTTTTTTTCTGAATTACAAGCTGATGTTTTAGGGCTTTTGATCAGAACGAGGATACGAGTCTATTGATGTAAAACTTACCTTGAAACGGTGTTCCAAACGACTTATTTTTGTTAATTGAAAGTTTAAGCACCCGAATTGAAGCACCGTTTTCATCGTTTGGAGCACAATTTCAAGGTAAGTTTTACATCATTCGACTCTATCCTCGTTCTAATCAAAAGCCCTAAAACGTCAGCTTGTAATTCAGAAAAAAAAACTTAACGGGCTTTTGATAAGATGAGGATACAAGTCTATTGATGTAAAACTTACCTTGAAACGGTGTTCCAAACGACTTATTTTTGTTAATTGAAAGTTTAAACACCCGAATTGAAGTACCGTTTTCATCGTTTGGAGCACAATTTCAAGGTAAGTTTTACATCATTCGACTCGTATCCTCGTTCTAATCAAAAGCCCTAAAACGTCAGCTTGTAATTCAGAAAAAAAAAACTTAACGGTTAAGTTTTTTAACTAAGGACCGGTGGAGGAAAAATAAGTGAAAGGTGGGACTACGGGAATATTCAAAGGTGAGACTGACAATGACCATGACGTCTAGTTGAGATTATTACAGGCTAATTCCCCTATAATAAAAAGATGAATAATGGAAAGTTTATAATTCCCTCTCATATAGGAAGGATTGTTAAGTTTCTTTGATTGATGAATCTGGAGGCATGTTTTGTGATTCCAATTCCATTAAAAACCAACCGAACACAATTTCTAATCCCATTTTCCTCGGATTCCATGAACCAAACGACACCAATATAAGGATTCTAGACTATTTTCTACTCTTATCTATAATCTTTCTCCCTTATTTTAAACCATGTTTCATGGGATCGTCTTTCTCCACTAGAATCAGTTAGGGTTTCGATCTAAAATTACGAGCATGTCAAGTGCAAAGTACTTTGTTGTATTAATGACATGTGTTTGATAAACCCCATGGCTTGTACAAAGTTAAGAGTTAGAGACTAAGAACCGTTCGAGTGTGGTTTTAAGCATATATATCAAAATTTAACATCTCCAATTCTCCTCCACCATGGAATGTTTAAGCGTATATGTTGTCTAAAAAATGGATGAAACAGTTAAACTGGTGCGTTGCGTATCAGGTCAAAAGCGAGTTGTCTAAGTGTTTGAAACATGTTGTTGTTAAACTGGTGCTGCATATAAATTCAAGAACCTTTAAATGGTGGGACGCACAAATGCAATTGGGTATGAGTAGATAGATGATGACCTGATATGGCCGTTTCATTTAAGGATGAAATAGTTAATCGACTTGTTAAACTGAATCATATCAAATATTTTTTTTTTCTTCATGTTGCTGTTTATATTCATACATTATTATAATATAATTATTTATGGGGTGTATTGGTTTGATTATTATAAACAGTCTACCCCTGTTAATAAAACAAATAAACCTTTCTGAATGAAGAAGTTACTGTATACTTTTTCCTTGTTTCAAATTTAAAGTGATTACTATACAGTTTTTATGTTCCAAATGAGTCACACGCATAGCTTCAAAAGAGCTAGACATTATTTTGTAGTCAATAGTTACTCTCTTGTAATTTTAGTACTATTCTCATCTGTGGATTATGTAAAATAACACATGTATGAAACAAGAACTAAATCCCAATAAAAGATATATATGGTGTTAAAATTACATACAATATAGGGTCGATAACACAACCCAATTGCCCATTTCTTTTTTTGTTTCTTTCATTTAGATGGTTAATTATGATTTAGCCCATCACATGCCTCTCATGTGATCAGGTTTTAACCAGAAAGTTGATGGAGTTAGTATAGAGGAGTAAAATTGCAATAAAATAGAAACCTTTGTATTAAAATTGCAAGACTTTTAAATTTTGTAAGATATAGCAATTGGCTATAAACCGTAGGCTTAAAAAACCGCAATTTACTCAAATATTTTTTTGTGTTTTTGTGACTTTATTGTAATTTTTAACGGGGGTATAGTTGTAAATAGTGTCGAATTTTAAATGATTATCATGTGTTTTTCAATTCACTTTTGATTTGGACTTGGGAACTCGAAAACAAAAAAAAACTTATAGATTAGTTTTCAATTATTTGTTTCGACTACAACTGAGGATTGTAATATAGATTTCGTTTAATTTATGTTTTATGGAGATGAGGATCATATGTGCTGTTTGGGCTTCGGGTGAGGATAGCGATGTGTGGTTAGAGATGGTGATGGTCAAAGATAGAGATGGGCATAAAAACCGGTTCCGAACCCGAACCGGTAGAACCGAACTGGAACCGGGTCCAGTTCCTACCCAACATTAAGTAGAACCGGTTCCGGGTTCAAAATACCCGTTGGTTCCAACCCGGTTCCACAATTTTACCATTTGAATCGGGTCGTACCCGGTTCCTACTAGTACCCGGAAATTCAGTTCTAGAAGGAACCGGTTATACCCGTTAAAATGTGACCGTTGGAACCGGTTATACCCGTTATAATGTTACCGTTGGAACCGGTTATAGCCGTTAAAATGTTACCGTTGGAACCGGTTCCTGACCGCAGGAACCGGTTCTGAACAGTAAAGTCAGGTTTTGACTGTCAGGAACCGGTTCGGAACAACAAAAGTCAGGTTTTGACTGTCAGGAACCGGTTCTGAACAATAAAAGTCAGGTTTTGACTGTCAGAAACCGGTTCCGCACCATACCCGGTTCCACAGCATACCCGGTTCCATAATACCCGTACCCGGTTCTACACGGTTCCATATTCTTGGGTGTGAACCCGGGTAGGAACTGGACCCGGTTCCACACCATACCCGGTTCCAATGACATCCAAGCAGAACCGAGTCCGGGTTGGAAGCGGTTCCGGGTAATAATAAAACCCGGTTATGCCCATCTCTAGTCAAAGATGTAGATAGTGGCCCAAGATGGTGCTTACAAAAGTTTCATTAATTTCCCTTTCCATTAATTATATTAATTATTATTATTATTATTACAATTTACTTAAAATAATTATAAACATTTAAGAGGTTAATATGTGGGTGGAGGGCATGGTTGCCATCCGTGTCTCCATACTTCAACATCTCTCATCCACATCAGCGTCACATAAGATTTCATTACTTACTTGCCCGGCTTGTCAAATGACAGTAAATGGATTTGCATTTCTTACTTCTAATGCCACAACCATTTTTAAATTAAAATTTGAGTAAATTACAAGTTTTGTTCTTTACGTTAACACTCTTTTTCTGTTGATGAGAAAACTCATCAACTCTAGCGTCAAAGGACACAACCTTTAAAAGGGTGTTAACATAAAGAACAAAACATGTAACTAACAAAGAAAAATTGATTCGGTTTATGTTTGAAAGGGGTCAACCCAAATGTCCATATTCACTTCGGCAAGAGGAGCAAACCATTGAACCGAACCCCCTTGCCGCATGCCTGAATAGGGATATTATCATTTATCTAGCTGTAATTACTTTGTTCATCTCATCATCATCATCATATTCAGTAAATCCCACCAATAGTAAAGCTAAGGTAGGGTCTAAGGATGGTAAGATGTAGACAGCTTTACCTCTACCCATAGGAATAGAGAGGCTGCCTCCACTGAGACTCCGGCTCGATAGTAGTTTTGCATCAAACCTTGGACATAAGGCACGTAACACTCGGCAATTAAGACAAACGCCAATTTGTTCATCTCACTAAAATTCAATAACACACATATATATATGGCTTAATGTATATGACATATGTTGCTATGAATACAAAACTACAAAGTTATTTAACTGATTAATGCTATGAACATGAGTCTGTTCAGTTTTATCATGATTCAAAACGAATCATAATCAAATAATCCAGTCAAGAATGATGAGATCATCAAAGAAATTTTAAAAACAAATATGAAAATCAAAGAATCAAGGAACTGTAGTACAATACTGATATAATAGTCTTTTTAGGCAAATTTCACATATCATATACGTACTTAAAAATCATATATCAAAATATAGTAAAAATATAATCAAGCAAGCAGCATTTTTTCATCATCCCAGTTGCATAAATCAGAAGCATTTTCTATGCACAATCGACGGACCAGACTCGTCATACTCCGCCTTGGCTATCCACATCTGCACCCAACCAAACATAAACCATTTTAATGAAAAGTTCACAAACATCATTAAAAACATGTTTCATCAACAAAAACAAACCTGCTGGAAGGTGCTGAGTGATGCGAGAATCGACCCGCCAATCCAGACACTGTACTTCCTCTCAGGTGGGGCCACAACCTTAATCTTCATGCTACTCGGGGCCAAAGCGGTAATCTCTTTGCTCATCCTGTCAGCGATGCCAGGGAACATAGTCGTACCGCCACTAAGCACAATGTTTCCGTAAAGATCCTTCCTAATATCCACGTCACACTTCATGATGGAGTTGTATGTAGTCTCGTGAATACCTGCAGCTTCCATTCCGATCATTGACGGCTGGAACAGGACTTCTGGGCACCTGAACCGCTCTGCCCCGATGGTTATCACCTGACCGTCGGGCAGCTCGTAGCTTTTCTCCACAGCAGAGCTGGTTTTGGAAGTCTCCAGCTCTTGTTCGTAGTCGAGGGTGATGTACGCTAGCTTTTCTTTCATGTCACGCACAATTTCACGTTCTGCTGATGTGGTGAATGAGTAGCCGCGTTCGGTTAGGATTTTCATTAGCGCGTCGGTCAGGTCACGTCCGGCTAAGTCTAGACGGAGGATGGCGTGTGGAAGTGCGTAACCCTCGTAGATTGGGACCGTGTGGCTCACACCGTCTCCTGAGTCCAAGACGATACCTGTGCGGGTTCACAAAATTTAATTAGTTTCAAACTGAATCATTGGCCAAACCGCCCATCTTGCCACCACTAGGGCTGCAAACAAACAAATGAACATGAACAAGACCTTTGTGTTCGTTTGTTGATTATCAGAGCACTTACCAAACGAGATTTTATGTTCGTGTTCGTTTGTTAAGGAAATGAATGTGTTTGTGCTTCGTTTTTTAATTTTAGGCAAGGAATGAAAACGAACGTTGATTAACACAAGTGAACACAACAAACAAGCGTTCATGAACAAAATATATAATATATTGGACACTTATCAAAATATTTTATTTGTAGAATTTTGAAGTATTTAAATAAAATATAAAAACTAAAAACACTAATGAACTATCGAACATAAACGAACATGTTACCAAACGTTCACAACATAAATGAACGAACGCGGCCTCTGTTCATTTCCGTTCATTTAACTAAACAAACGGGGATTGCTTGTTTGCGTTTGTTTGTTTAATAAACGAACGAACACAAGCGAACTTCCCGCCGAACAATTCACAAACTGTTCACTGAACGTTTGGTTCGTTTGCAGCCCTAGCCACCACTATTAGCACACTAAAAACTAGATTCAAGTAAATTTAGTGTTATAAGAAACACTCAAAACACTTACCCGTTGTTCGACCACTGGCATACAGGGAAAGAACAGCTTGAATGGCAACGTACATAGCAGGAGCGTTAAACGTCTCAAACATGATTTGAGTCATTTTCTCACGATTAGCCTTCGGGTTCAAAGGAGCTTCAGTAAGAAGAACAGGGTGTTCTTCCGGAGCAACACGAAGCTCGTTGTAGAAAGTGTGATGCCATATCTTCTCCATGTCATCCCAATTGTTAACAATACCATGCTCAATCGGGTATTTCAGTGTCAATATACCTCTTTTGGATTGTGCCTCGTCACCAACATACGCATCCTTCTGGCCCATACCAACCATCACACCAGTATGACGGGGACGGCCCACAATACTTGGAAAAACAGCACGCGGAGCATCATCTCCCGCAAATCCAGCCTGTAAATTCATCCACTCGTAAGAACATGAAAATCTAGAGCATAACTTAACGGAAAAGAAATTGCGATAACTACCTTAACCATTCCAGTTCCATTATCACAAACAAGTGGTTGAATATCCTCACCGTCTGCCATTTTCAGCTAACTAAATAACAAAATATACTTTAGTTAAAACATGAATCTATCATGGCACTAGATCAACTCATAACATCAAGATAAGCTACATTAATAACCTAAACACAATATCAAATCACGGTTTCTTGCATACATAAATATACAAACATACATACATGTAAAAATGTATATGAACATCTATATGCTCTTTTGGACATAGATTCACTTTTATAAAAAAGAGTAGTTAACTGTCATTTTCGTCCCTGTAGTTTATCCAATTATGTCAGTTTAGAACAATTTTTAAATTTGTATCATTTCCGTCCATGACGTTCTTGAAACATGCCCGTTTCGTCCAAAAAGCTATGGTTGAATTGAATAATTGGACAAACCACAAGGACGAAAATGACAGTTAACTCATGTTTTTTTGGACGAAACTGATATGTTTCAAGAATGTCAGGGACAAAAATGGTACAAATTTGAAAATTGGTCTGAACTGACATAATTGGACAAACTACATAGACAAAAATGACAGTTAACTCTATAAAAAATCCAACAAACCCATAACCAAATCATGATTAAGAACCAATCCATCAACGTCCATAACCGAATCACATATGTAGACACGTTCGTTACATCATCAATTTTAAGTAGAGAACTATGAGACCCGCATAATACACTTGCACTTGGTGTATACAATCAGAGTGTTACGTACATGTCTTATGTATCACATTTAAAGCAAAATATACACGTGTACATCTCTATTTAAAACCGGTTTTGAAATAAGCGTTTCCCTACTTATATGAATGTATTCTCTTTTAAACATGGATTTACTTTTATTTAAAAAAAATAATTCAAAATTTCACATGAAAAAATCAAACAAAATCCATAACCAGATCACAAATTAAAACAGAGTTCAAGAACAAATCCATCAATATCTCCATAAACAAATCAAGAAATCAAATGTTTTTTCCAATTTTTTTTTTAAATCTATCATCAATCAAGCTGTAAATCCAAACAACAAAGAAAACTGGAGTATAGATGCATATATGAAGATGAATCAATGGTAAAATGTCGGTAGAAAAGAATACCAGAGGATGAAGGTTGGAAGAAGAATTGGAAAAATGGAGAAAATGAAGGTGATAATAATAAGTGAGGAAAAGCTAGAAAAATGGGTTTGAATGAGGGGTGAGATGCAATTGCGGAAACAAGTTGTGAATGGTGATTATTGTTAGTTGTTGTTACCCGAAATTAAATGGAAGTGGAGGGAGGAGGGAGGATTATAACGTCAAAAACATTGGATCTGGATCGTTGGATCATTCTTGAGTGCATAGATCTCATCCCACTCATTTCAAAGTTAGGATTTATAGAAATAATTTTTATTTAATATTAATTTTAGACGGTTTATTAGATTAGCTGGTTGTTTCGTACAAAGAATAACTATTAGGCTAGATGGTGTGTAGTAAAGTTTTTTTATCGGCTTTAAGACGTCACATCAATGCCACATGGATCTATAGTGCAGAATAAAGTTTCTCTAACTATTTAATAAAAAAAAAGAGGAAAAAAAAAACTGTTGGAGGTGCCATCAAGTTGAGCTGTCTTGGTGTGTTACTTCACAATTGGTTCACACCGTCTAGCCTTAGGGTACCAGCAAATCCAAAATACCAAATTTGAAAGAACCAATTAAATTGTTACATCTTATATTTGCCCATTTTCATAAAAAACTACCAAAATCACTTTGCTTAAATTGTTACATCTTATATTTGCCCATTTTCATAAAAATAAATACCCAAATCACTTTGGTAGTGTTGGAGAAGTACCTAATTCACTTTATCCAGTTTCCCCCACTTTTTACAAACCAATACATTGGTAGTAGTCACCAAAATCACAAACTGAATGTTGAAGCCAAAGGGTTGACGCCGGTGTTACCTAAAACCTGACGTACCCAAATACACTACCTGAGCTATGCATGAGTGGCCTTAACGGTTTAATTGGTTTTGTTCATAATTGTCTAGTTTTATATGTCTTGATTCATTAACTCATGACTGAATCGATGACTGGTTGGACTAATTAGTCCGATTGACATATCCTTTTAGATTAAAAAGTTTGAGATTTTTAGATTAAAAAGTTCGAGATTTGAATATATGAAGCTATCAAATTTGTGAAAATTGTATCACGAGTGTAGAAGCAAAATCAAATACAATTATACAACCATAATGAGCTTTAGTTGAATTATTTAAAAAGGAATTTAAAGATACATGTGAATTTAGGTACAAAAAGTGAACTATCTTTTTTTGTACCATTTTCATAATTGAGGCTTTTGAATTCACATGGATATGATTCTCACTTTGGCAAATAATTAATTTCTTTCATTGTCTTAAAAATCTTACTTTTTGATCTCATAGACGATTAAAAAGCTTGTTTATTGTTGTTAAAAAAACTTATTTTATTACTTGGTAGAGGCTTTTGTCTATGGGAAGCTTGGGAAATATTGGGTTCAATCTTAAGCAAGAAGTATATTAAGATTTTATTTGGTGTAATTTGAATGGTATGAATATCTATATTTGTTGGTTTAGTTGTAATACATAAGATAGAATTGTTATAGTATATATACTCTCTTTCTATCTTTCATTGATTATTAAATTTGTATTAAATTCAACCATATATAAATGTATGTAGGTAATGGGGAAATAGTTTTTTTAATAAAAAGATTGGTTGAGTAGATAATAAATTATCAAATAAATGCTACAATTCATAAACATTGTTTTTGTTGCTGTTTTTGTAGTTGTAAAACTCTTCTATGTTTCACGTCTACCCTTTATCTTTGACTGGATATTTAGTAATATGTGTTTTCGCAATTGTAGAAGATGAAACCATTGTCTCCTAGTTGATCATAATAGGTGGCACATGACTCATATGACGCCTTCTAAACTGTTTTCTTCTTTATAGTCGTTGACATCACACTATCTTATTAGTAACCCTCCTTTTCTTGTTTAATATACTAATTTGATTGTTCGTAGCACGCTGAAGGATATGTTATAACTACACATTTGAGTAATTATTTATGCCTGATATTAGAGTTATAAAAGTTGTCTTATACAGTTTCGACATTGATTAGTCATTACGTGTATTTGAGCATAAGGTTATGGAAGTTTTAAAGAAAAAAACGCAAAACTAAGTAATATGAAATAAGTGGAAAAACCTATAGATATATGAAATGAATATGCAAAAATATGGATACTACATGAGTGTTTGTGATACGAACCCGTGGGTCTAGCAGTTAATTATCTTCCAGAATAGGTAGTGTTTTAGGTGTCTATGTTTATTATATAAAATTAGGGTTTTATACCATTATAATGGAGATTTAATCTTTCTCGAATTGGATTATTCTATCAATTTCAAGTTTCTATCATTTGGTTCCATTGTCAGGAATAGTTAACGATGGCACTTTCCACCCGGAGTAAACTTGAAGGCAACGACAGTTCTAATCCAGATCTGACTGCAGTTCAATTGGCTAGCAATTCGCGAATCAATGGAGTCCCACAAGGATGATATAGCGATTCTCAAGACACACGCTATGTTTAAGAACAAGTCAAGTGGTGGTTCTAGAAGATATGAAGATAACGAGTTTCACAATCCAGGTGAATACTTGTGCAGTATCAAGCAGACGGGGACAATTTAAGAATATCGCTAGGAATTTGCACGTCGATCGGCTAGGGTTTCTAACTGGCCAGATAATTGTTTATTGGGTGTGTTTTTAAATGGGCTCAATGAAGAGCTAAAGGCTGATGTTAGGATCCGTAAGCCTCATACTGTTTATAAAGCCATGCTCCTGGCCCTTGAATTTGAGTCCAAAATCTGTAGTCAACATTCCTGTCGATCTCAGCCCTTAAATCTAACCAGTCTTCCCAATTCCCGCCTATATCCTCTCCACTCATAACTGAGACTAAGAAACATGGTCGATATCTCCATGTGGAATGCTTTAAGGGAGGTGATGAATATAGTCCTGGTCATCAGTGCAAGGTAGGTAACTTCAATCTATTGGAGTCGGGAGAAGAGGCATTGGACGACAAACCTGACCTAGCGTTGGTGACAGAAGATGACACCCCCGTTAATGCAGAAATTGCTAAAATTATTCTTCATGCCATCCTTGGTGAGTCACAAACTAGAATCACGAGGCTCTGTGAAATTCTTTATTCCACTGAAGTTCTCAATTTGGTTGACAGCGGGCCCACTCACAATCTCATCTCTTGTAATTTTCATAGGAGTTGAAATTAACTACCCAACTGATTTTTTTCTTTCAGATGGAATAGGAACTTAACTCATAGATGGTTCTATGAAACGGTCAGCCTATAATTGAATGGTTGATCGCTTGGCACAACTATCGAACTTTCGACTTGAGAACAGGTCGTTTGTTCGGGTGGGATGTATTGATACGAACCCTTGGGTTGACCCACTTCTCGCGGGCAGCTCCTGATGGGTATTTAACCCATTTAGTTATTAGTAGGAGTTAGTTTTAAGAACAGTTCTGGGAGCAAGTAGTGGGTGGTTTTCTAACAATTAGTTATCTTCCTTTCTTTTATGTTAAATAGGGAAGAAGAGGTAGTGTTTTAGGTGTCTATGTTTATTATATGAAATCAGGGTTTTTATACCTTTATAATGGAGATTTAGTCCTTCTCGAATTGGGTTATTCTAAAAACAAGTTTCAAACTCCAAAAACTCGTAACCCCCAAGAAAAGGACAAAACATGTGTTATACGCGTCCCTCAACAACCGAAATCAATTTTTCGCGAAAGGAGAATGTATGTGGCATCGCCGATGGCCTCTTTGGGTGTCGGCGACGGTGCCTGGATATGTTGGTTTCACACGACGGCCTTTTCTCCTGTCTACGAGCATTTTCGCGCGACGGGAACAACCACATGGCGTCGCCGACGGCCCAGGAGGGCGTCGGCGACAGTGCCCACATTCTCCATTTTCTGTTTTTCCCATTTCTTGATCCCGGTTGACCCGGTTCGCGTCCCGGTGCTCCGTTTAGCTCCGTAAACTCCATTAGGCCTGCAAAACACAATTCTAATTAAAAGTAGGCTATTCGAGATTAGAAGTATGTAAAATATGAACTTAAACATGATAAAGCACTGGTTTTCGACCACGCATCTGATTGCTTCACCATCCATACTCCAATACGTATCGTATAGTAGTTTGAATTGACATCTTAGACGTACTTGTTTGTCTTTAATTTTTATGATAGTTATACGCCACGTATGGAGCTATACGTGAAATAAACAGGGCTTTTAAATTAAATTTGTCGATACAAGTGTGGAAATTATGTTTTTCTTATTGGTGATGGATATGCAGGGGTTTTTGGTTATGTAGAAGAGATGGTTCAGAAAGAGATGAGATTTTGGGTTTTTAAAGTTTTTATTGTTAAATAGTCTTTAATTAAAATATTTTATATTTTTATGGAATGATAGTTGTTGGTGCTGAAATTAACTGTTAACTTTTAAAACATATATTAAAAATTGAAGACAATGAATAGTCTATTAAATATTATAATAATATACATAATATTTTTTATACTTATAGTATTATAATATTAATTATTCTTTACTTTTTAATATATTTAAACATGTAAAGAATAAACATTCATAAAACAAGTAAATAATTTAAAATACATAATTATACATATATTAAAAATTGAAGACAATAAATAGTCTATTAAATATTATAATAATATACATAGTATATAAATAAAATTAAAAATTGAAGACAATGAATAGTCTATTAAATATTATTATAATATACATAATATTTTTAATACTTATAGTATTATAATATTAATTATTCTTTACTTTTTAATATATTTAAACATGTAAAGAATAAACATTCATAAAACAATTATACATAATATAAAATTAAAAATTGAAGACAATAATAGTCTATTAAATATTATAATAATATACATAGTATATATATTAAAAATTAGTTCAATGAATAGTCTATTAAATATTATTATAATATACATAATATTTTTAATACTTATAGTATTATAATATTAATTATTCTTTACTTTTTAATATATTAAAAATGTAAAGAATAAACATTCATAAAACAAGTTAATACATTTAAAATACATAATTATAAATATATTAAAAATTGAAGACAACGAATAGTCTATTAAATATTATAATAATATACATAGTATTTTTATACTTATAGTATTATAATATTAATTATCTTTACTTTTTAATATATTTAAACACGTAAAAATAAACATTCATAAAACAAGTTAATACATTTAAAATACATAATTATACATATATTAAAAATTATACATATATTATAAAATTGAAGACAATGAATAGTCTATTAAATATTATAATAATATACATAGTATTTTATACTTCTAGTATTATAATATTAATTATTCTTTACTTTTTAATATATTTAAACATGTAAAGAATAAAACATCATAAAACAAGTTAATACATTTAAAATACATAAGAGTAAAAATTGAAGACAATGATAGTCTATTAAATATTATAATAATATACATTGAATTTTTAATACTATTTATATATTATACATATATTAAAATTATAATATATTAAAATTGAAGACAATGAATAGTCTATTAAATATTATAATAATATACATAGTATTTTTTTACTTATAGTATTATAATATTAATATTCTTTACTTTTTAATATATTTAAACATGTAAAGAATAAACATTCATAAAACAAGTTAATACATTTAAAATACATAATTATACATATATTAAAAATTATACATATATTAAAAATTGAAGCAATGAATAGTCTATTAAATATTATAATAATATACATAGTATTTTTTATACTTATAGTATTATAATATTAATATTAATTATTCTTTACTTTTTAATATATTTAAACATGTAAAGAATAAAACATTCATAAAACAAGTTAATACATTTAAAATACATAAGAGTAAAAATTGAAGACAATGATAGTCTATTAAATATTATAATAATATACATTGTATTTTTAATATTCTTTACTTTTTAATATATTTAAACACGTAAAGAATAAACATTCATAAAACAAGTTAATACATTTAAAATACATAATTATACATATATTAAAAATTATACATATATTAAAAATTGAAGACAATGAATAGTCTATTAAATATTATAATAATATACATAGTATTTTATATTATACATATATTAAAAATTGAAGACAATGAATAGTCTATTAAATATTATAATAATATACATAGTATTTTATAATACTTATAGTATTATAATATTAATTATTCTTTACTTTTTAATATATTTAAACATGTAAAGAATAAAACATTTACATGTTTAAATATATTAAAAAGTAAAGAATAATTAATATTATAATACTATAAGTATTATAAAATACTATGTATATTATTATAATATTTAATAGACTATTCATTGTCTTCAATTTTTAATATATGTATAATTTTTAATATATGTATAATTATGTATTTTAAATGTATTAACTTGTTTTATGAATGTTTATTCTTTACGTGTTTAAATATATTAAAAAGTAAAGAATATTAAAAATACAATGTATATTATTATAATATTTAATAGACTATCATTGTCTTCAATTTTTACTCTTATGTATTTTAAATGTATTAACTTGTTTTATGAATGTTTTATTCTTTACATGTTTAAATATATTAAAAAGTAAAGAATAATTAATATTAATATTATAATACTATAAGTATAAAAAATACTATGTATATTATTATAATATTTAATACACTATTCATTGTCTTCAATTTTTAATATATGTATAAGACTCTTATGTATTTTAAGTATTAACTTTTTTTATGAATAATCTCATGTATTTTAAATGTATTAACTTGTTTTATGAATGTTTTATTCTTTACATGTATTAGAAATAGAAACCAATGAATATTCTTTTAAATATTATAATAATATACATAGTCTTTTTAATACTTTTATTATTATAGTATTAAATTATAATATTAATTCTTTTTCTTTACTCTTTAATATATTTAAACATGTAAAGAGTAAAACATTCCTAAAACAAGTTAATACATTTAAAATACATAAGACTATAATTCCTAAAACAAGTTAATACATTTAAAATACATAATTATACATATATTAAAAATTATACATATATTAAAAATTGAAGACAATGAATAGCCTATTAAATATTATAATAATATATAGTATTTTTAATACTTATAGTATTATAATATTAATTATTCTTTACTTTTTAATATATTTAAACATGTAAAGAATAAAACATTCACAAAACAAGTTAATACATTTAAAATACATAAGACTCTTACGTATTTTAAATGTATTAACTTGTTTTATGAATAGTCTCATGTATTTTAAATGTATTAACTTGTTTTATGAATGTTTTATTCTTTACATGTATTAGAAATAGAAACCAATGAATATTCTTTTAAATATTATAATAATATACATAGTCTTTTTAATACTTTTATTATTATAGTATTATAATTATAATATTAATTTTTTTCTTTACTTTTTAATATATTTAAACATGTAAAGAATAAAACATTCCTAAAACAAGTTAATACATTTAAAATACATAAGACTATAATTCCTAAAACAAGTTAATACATTTAAAATACATAATTATACATATATTAAAATTTGAAGACAATGAATAGTCTATTAAATATTATAATAATATAAATAGCATTTTTAATACTTATAGTATTATAATATTAATTATTCTTTGCTTTTTATTATATTTAAACATGTAAATAATAAAACATTCATAAAACAAGTTAATAAATTTAAAATACATAAGAATACATAGTATTTTTAATACTTATAGTATTATAATATTAATTATTCTTTACTTTTTAATATATTTAAACATGTAAAGAATAAAACATTCATAAAACAAGTTAATACATTTAAAATAATTCTTATGTATTTTAAATGTATTAACTGGTTTTATGAATAGTCTCATGTATTTTAAATGTATTAACTTGTTTTATGAATGTTTTATTCTTTACATGTATTAGAAATAGAAACCAATGAATATTCTTTTAAATATTATAATAACATACATAGTCTTTTTAATACTTTTATTATTATAGTATTATAATTATAATATTAATTTTTTTCTTTACTTTTTAATATATTTAAACATGTAAAGAATAAAACATTCCTAAAACAAGTTAATACATTTAAAATACATAAGACTATCTTAGTCTTATGTATTTTAAGTCTTATGTATTTTAAATATATTAACTTGTTTTAAGAATGTTTTATTCTTTACATGTTTAAATATATTAAAAAGTAAAGAAAAAATTAATATTATAATTATAATACTATAATAATAAAAGTATTAAAAAGACTATGTATATTATTATAATATTTAAAAGAATATTCATTGGTTTCTTTTTCTAATACATGTAAAGAATAAAACATTCATAAAACAAGTTAATACATTTAAAATACATGAGACTATTCATAAAACAAGTTAATGCATTTAAAATACATAAGAATTATTTTAAATGTATTAACTTGTTTTATGATTGTTTTATTCTTTACATGTTTAAATATATTAAAAAGTAATATTAACTTGTTTTATGAATGTTTTAAATAGTCTTATGTATTATAAATGTATTAAGTTGTTTTAGAAATGTTTTATTATTTAATTTAAAGTTAATTTAAATTTAAATGTATTAAAAATAGAAGCCAATGAATAGTCTTTTAAATAATATAATAATATACGTAGTCTTTTTTTTTCTTTTTTTATTATAGTATTATAATTATAATATTAATTATTTTCTTTACTTTTTAATATATTTAAACATGTAAAGAATAAAACATTCCTAAACAAGTTAATACATTTAAAATACACAAGACTAAAATACAAAAGATTCCGCTCATGTGTCGTGTCTCAGTTAAAAATTCGGGGCCGTTTTTCTAACAATCACAACTTTTATATAGTTTTATTTATTTATTTATGTAACATTTTACTTTTATTAGTATTATTGTTCATAAGTTTAGATACGTAACAAAATGTATAGTTTATTTTATCTGAAAATAATAAACTAAATATATTTATAGATGGTTTAAACGGCATCATTTCGACTTGATCAATTACAGGTCGGATTGTAAATCCTGCATCTAATCTAAAATTAAAAGAGTAAAATTCTGTTTTACTTCCTGTTTTTTGATCGTTTTAACGGTTTTACCTCAATCCTTTAAAAATAACCATTTTCCTCCATGATATTTCTAACTTATTATCGTTTTAACGGTTTTACCCCACCCCTTGCATACCACCGTACCCCTAACGCACACATATTCAGCCAACAACAACATTTTCCCTAAACGCCACCATTGCCTGTTTCGTCAAGCGGTTTAAACTCAAGAAGAGCACCTCAACAAATTTGAGCGGATCTAAGCAGATCTAAATGTGGATCTGAATGAGGATCTGAGGTGATTTGAACCGATTTGTAGAGGGTTTTTTTTTCGGCGACGCTGGTGGAGAGTTTTTTTCTGGGTGAACCAAGGCCATGAAATAAACCTTAACCAACTACCCCTTTTCCACTAGTGGAATTGGGTGGGTTTCATGTTAATAATGATGATTTTGGGGCAGTAGTAGTGCTAGGTGGTGGTCAAATAGGAGTGGTTTACGTGGTTGTAAGAGTTAGCTTAGGTGGCAGAGGAAACGGGAGGGGTGGTGGTAAAGAGAAGGGTGATAAAAAATGAAAATGTGATTTTTATTTATAGGGGATGAGAAAAGAATGAAATGCCCCTCATGTGAGGAGCTCATAACCAAGTTTTATCAGAGGAAATAGATGTTGTTTATGGCGAATAGATACAAGTTGCATAGTCAGAGAGGAAAATGACTATTTTTAAAGAATTTGGGTAAAATCGTTAAAACGACCAAACCACAAAAAGCAAAACGAAAGTTAACTCAAACAAAAATTTGACCGCCCATGTTTCGAAAAAGAATTAAAATCATGAAATAATAGTGTGTTTATATAGATGGTTCATATTGGTCATTATATAACAGTCACAATAAAATATATAAAACACTACACTAGAATTACAGATATACAACACTTTCATTAAATTTTGTAATTAAGTTAATAAGAATTATAATAATATAAATAATAAACCAATATGAAACATCAAGATGAATTCGTTAGTATTTACAGTATAAAAATTCCACGGTTTTACTTCTTCTTTAAAAATTATAAAACTAATAGGTAAAAAAAAGCATGAACCCGGAAGAACTAACAATCAATGTTTTTCATGTCATTGCCACCATTTAACACCAAAGGGCTTGTAGTCTAATTTTATCAAAATATTTATTAAGGTGTAGTTTCCGCTAAATAGTAAGGGTTCAAGTCCTATGGTAAGCAATATAAAAGTAGCTTTGTCACAACCATTGGTTCAAGATCACATATGTCTTATTGTGAGGAAGAGAACACAAATGCTAGGGTGGAAAGTCGATTTACATCGACAATTTTACTGTTAAAATATATATATATATATATAAATGCATATTTTCAATTCAATATTTGTCTAATGGGTTGTTTTCTTTTTTTGCGAGTTTGGGCTCTTTCCTCCTGTTTCGGCTATTGGGCTTCGCTTTGTTTGGGCTGCTGAATGCGTGGGCCTTAAGCTGGTTTTTTAGGGTTTCGCTTTTATAAAAGAGGGCGTGGGATCCTGGTCCACACATACAAAACACACGAATACATCTCTCTGTCGCTGCTGTCTCTGCTCTGTCTTCAGCCTCTCTCTAGAACCTTGGGATTATTCCCATTTCTCCTGTTCGAGACCTGCTGATCGTGCCTGAGCATTAGTATGTGCAGATCATCAGGTTTGATGATCTGTTTGGTTTAACTGTTGTCTTCAACGGTGTTTAGTACTGATTGTTTTTTCTTCATTTAAATCTTTTGTACTCATCTTAAGCGTTTGCTATAAAGAAACTGTTTATTATTGATATCGTGTTGTTCACATGGTATCAGAGCCATAGTCGGCTCTTTTGGGGATTATTCACTTCTGCTGCTGATTCGTTGTTGAAGAACAAATCTGTGTAGATCTGTGGTTATGTTGAAGATTTAAGAAATCTGGGTGGTACAAGTTGCATCCGCCGATTTCGTGTGTCTTCTTGGCTCTGTGGCTGACTTCGAAGATTGAAATCCTAATTCTCTAGGGTTCTCGTGGTTGTTGAAGGGTTCTCGTTGGTCTCTATTAGGGCAAACCAATAGAGCTTTATTGGTATTTTTTTGCTTATAATCAGTTGCTTGTAACCCTTAGTGAAGGTTACAAGTCTGATTGCCGGAGATATACGCACCCACTGTGAGATTGTTTTTGCTCTCCTTGTTTTATTTTTTGAATTTGCATCACTGTATCCGTGAGTCTAGGCATATTGATACCGGGTTTAGAAAGACCGCTTGATTATTGGGACATAGAGAGGGTTCACTTTGTTGCACTCGTTGTGTTTTTTGTCTTTTTTATTTTTTCTGTCAAAGCTCCCTGAATATTGTCTGCGGAGGCACCTTGAGTGACGAACCTCCTATCGGACCGTTGTTCAGGCTTCGCTGCTCTTTCAGTAATTGTGTTGTGTCTTCAAGTTTTATATTACCTGGTTTGATTGTTTCTTGACTAGCCTTTTATTCTGTTTGCATCGTTAGTGTTACTCTTTGACTATTTGCTATGTCTGCTGATACGTTATTAACACTGATAATAAGACTAGTGCTACCTTGATTAGTAAAATTGATGCGGGTGATCCTCTGTTTCTTCATCCTAGTGATTCTGCAAATCTGTCTATTGTTAGTGTTAAACTTAAAGAATCCGAAAATTATAGAATATGGTCAAATGCTATGTATATTGCGCTGCAGGTTAAGAATAAAATAGGGTTTGTTGATGGTACTTGTTCTAGATCTACATCTGATGAGGTTTTGGGTAGACAATGGGATAGGTGCAACTCTATTGTGCTTACTTGGATTCTTAACTCCGTATCTGAAGAATTATATCTTGGTCTTGTTTATTCTAAAACTGCTTCGGATGTGTGGAAAGATTTAAAGGATACTTATGATAAGATAGATGGGTCTGTTGTGTTTAATCTGTATCAAAAGATTAACTCCTTTAGTCAAAATGGCATGCCTGTTTCTGAATACTATCATAAGTTGAATTGTATGTGGAAGCAATTAGACCAATTACTTGCTTTACCTGCCTGTTCTTGTGATGCATCCAAACAATTTAATGACTTTAATCATCTTATTAAGCTCATGCAATTCTTAATGGGTCTTAATAGCTCCTACAGTCTGTGAGAACAAACTTATTAACTAGAGAAACCCTTCCTTCTGTGAAGGATGCTTTTTCAGTCATCTCTAGAGAAGAGTCTCACCTTCACTCTAAAAATATTTTTGATAAACTCCTAATAATCCTGTTGGGTTTTCTGTTAAAACTAATCAAGTTATTGATTCAAAAAGGAGGAATAATAGAACTCCTAACCCTAATCTCAAATGTTCTCATTGTAATAAGACTGGTCACACTATTGAGAAGTGCTTTGAACTTGTTGGCTATCCTTCTTGGATGAAGTCAAAACCTGGTGGGAACAAGGGTAACAGGGCTAGTAATAATGTTATTGCTGATACAACTGATACATCTTCTGCTATGAGTTCATTGACCAATGACTAGGTAGCTCAATTGCTTAGTCTCTTAAATGATAAATCTAAGGGTGACTCTCAGAGTAATGGCTTTGCTGGTATGTGTGCTAACTCTGTTTGTCTGAATAGTTTTGTGGAATTGTCATCCAAACCTATTGATGATTTTAAACCTGTTTACTGTTTTTCAAACTTTATGGATAATGGGAAAAAGGTAGGGTTGATAGTTGATTCTGGTGCCAATCAACACATGGTAATGACTGATGAGTGTCTAGTAAATCAAAAGGATGTAACCGAATTTAATGTTAAGGTAAAACATCCTAATGGCACTAGTGCCGTGGTAACTAAAATTGGTGATATTAAAATAAGTGACAAGGTCATTCTATATGATGTTTTTCTCGTGCCTGATTATTGTGTAAACTTGATTTCTGTTCATAAACTTGCTAGAGATTGTAAGCTGATTGTTTCCTTTGACGAACATAATTGCTATATTCAGGATTCTCAAACAAAGAAAGTCTAGGTGACTGGTAGTCAATTTGATGGTCTATACTTCTGTGTTTGTTCTTCTGTTTCGAATACGGTTTGTAAACCCAGTTGTGATATTAACCTTTGGCATGCTAGATTAGGACATCCTGCTGAACCTGTTTTGCATGTCCTTAAAAATGATTTAAAATTAAAATGGTGTTGAATTAGATCCTTGTGAAACGTGTCATAGAGCTAAGCAACATAGGGAACCTTTTCCCTTAAGTGATCATAAGTCTAAGATGTTAGGAGATCTAGTTCATCTTGATGTTTGGGGTCCTTATAGAGTTCAAAGTAGGGAAGGTTTTAGATATTTTCTTACTATTGTTGACGATTATACTAGAGCTGTGTGGGTTTATCTCATGAAGTCAAAGGATGAAGCGTTTTACAATATCAAAGGAGTTTATAATCTGCTTAAAACACAGTTTAGTAAACCAGTTAAGATTTTTAGGAGTGATAATGGCACCGAATTTGTAAATAAACAAATGAGTGATTTTTGCTATGAAAATGGAATCATACATCAGACTTCATGTGTTCATACCCCACAACAAAATAGGATAGTTGAGAGAAAACATAGGCATTTATTGAATGTCGCTAGGGTTTTACTCTTTCAAGGTGGTTTTCCACTTAATTTTTGGTCTGAGTGCATTCTAACTGCCGCTTATTTAATTAACAAGACACCTTCGTCCGTTTTGAGTGGGAAGTCTCCCTATGAGCTTGTGTTTGGTTTTACTCCTGTTTTGGGTCAACTTAGGGTTATAGGGTGTCTTTGTTTCAGCACTGTGTTAAACAACTCTGATAAGTTTAACACACATGCTGAAAAATGTGTTTTAATTGGATATTCAAATGAAAAAAAGGGGTTACAAACTTTGGAGCTTAGATCAAAGGATGATGTTTTTCTCTAGGGATGTTAGGTTTTATGAAACCGTCTTTCCTTTTAAAGAAAAGAAAGTCAACACCTTAATTTTTTTTGATTTATCTAATTTAAACTTCATTCAAAGCCCTTAAGCTGACCCAACTCCCGGTGATGAGAATACTCAAAATAATACTTCAACAGGTCATGGGTCTGAGCAGTCTAGAACTGATTCAGAAATTGCTTTAGGCATGGCGTGTAAATCAGCAACCTAGCAATATAGATTCAGATTTAGACAGGGCTCAGCATGATACTGAACATGAAGACAATAATAATTCTGAGGGAGATATTGAGGAACAAACTAGCACAGTTCTAAGGAGATCTTCTAGAAACATTAAATTTCCTTCTAAACTTGATGATTTTGTAGTTGATGGAAAAGTTAAATATGGTCTTGAAAAAGTAATCAACTATGCTAATTTGTCTCCTGAAAGTTTTTGTTTTGCTTCTATGTTAATAAAAGTTGTGAACCTAAGAATTATTTTGAAGCTAAGAATGACATTAATTGGGTTGATGCTATGAATTTGAAACTTGAAGCTTTACATAGGAATAAAACTTGGGAGATTGTAGACTTACCACCTAATAGGAAAGCTATTGGGTGTAAGTGGGTTTATAAAATAATATACAAGTCTAATGGTGAAATAGATAGGTATAAGGCTAGGCTTGTCGCTAAGGGGTTTAGTCAAAAGGAAGGCATTGATTTCCTTGATACGTTTTCTCCTGTGGTTAAAATGGTTACATTTAGATGTGTGTTATCTATGGCTGTTCACTTTAATTGGGAAATATATCAACTTGACATTAACAATGCTTTTTTATATGGTGATCTTAATGAAGAAGTTTATATGTGTTTGCCTGATGGTTATAACTCTTCTTATGGGTCTAAAGTTTGCAAATTAAAAAAATCTTTGTATGGTTTGAAACAAGCTCTTAGGATGTGGAATGAGAAACCAGTGTCAGTTCTTGTTGAACTTGGTTTTGAACAAAGTAAGTGTAACGCCTCGCGTTTCCGTAAAATTTATTTTAGGAAATACGTGTCGTACCACTGAATTATTTATTCGTCTAATTTATTATCATTATTATTATTATTATTTATTTAGTTATTATTTTATAGATAATAATAACAATAATAATAATAACAACGACAACAACAACAACAACAATAACAATAATTATAAATAAAATAAATTCAGCGTTTTATGAAACTTGTACTTGAAATCAGATCTCGTCGGTACGTTCGGGCCACTCAAAAACGTTAGAACGGGTTAACAGGCCTTGGCCCAACTCACCACATAAACCTAGCTAAACCCTAAACCTAATTAAAACTATATACACACACACTTCAGTCACCCTCCCACACACATCCCGTTCTCCCTCATCTCTGGCCACCGGAGCCGGCCTCCGGCGATACTTCGGCGCCGGGACTCCGACCAGGGATACCCGAAACCGCAACACTATAACCACCCTCACCCTCCTTCACACTAACTCGTCACCCTCTCTCCCACTACTCTCGCTCCTTTTCCCCTCTCGGTCAAGCAAACCGGCCAACCACCACCAGTAATGGCAGCATACAACAGTGGCGACAGAGCAACGACTGGCAGAGCCAAGCAGAACCGCTCCCACAGACGGTGACGCTGTGGTGGTGGCGTCGGAGCAGAAGAAAAGAGACGGCAGAGAGGACGAGGCCGGTTTTCGGCAAACCCAGAAAAGCCGCAGAGCGGTGGCGGGCATCGACGAAGGCGGCTAGGTTGGTTTTATTCCGTTTAAACTCGTTCCCGCTGATTTGGTGTTCTTTTGGCTCGAGTCATAGTACGGGTCAGTTTAATGTTCATTCGATACTCGGGTCTTGGTTCATGTCTCGGTTCAATCTATGTTAAGGTCAAATCCGGTCAAACAGTCCACCTTCAGTCAAACCTGGTCCGCTCAGTTTCAACTCGGTTCGAATCACGCCTTGGTAAGAATTTCAAGTTTCAGTCAGATTTTGCTTGATTTGGTTCGGTTATGCCTCGGACAGACCCTCGGGCCGGTCAGACTTGGCTCGAATCTAGTCGACTAAGTTTTGGGTTGAGTGTTCTCGGTCCAAGTTCGGTCGAAACCCGGTCAACTGAGGTCAACTTAGTCAACAGGGGATACGGCCTAACCTTTTACGCGAGTCATGTTTTTCTAATTACTATTATCATTATTATTATCGTTTTCAACTTAAATATGTTTTAACAGTGGAACCAAAATTTAGATAAATGGTATGAAAACGCATACACATATCGTGTCTGCATAACTCGTATAGATGAGTATATATTGTTTCGCATAGTGTTGTTGAGTTTTGGAAATATAATCGACACATTGTTTGTCGGGATCATCAAAAAACAGAGGAAACTCTGCCGTTTTTCGTTAGAATCCTCAAAATAAAACGCGCTAAATAATAAAACGAGTCTATCGGGTCCGATGAACTTTTAATAATATATATATATTTACATATGTATATATGTATGTGTATATATATATATAAAAGTATAATTATTCTAAAACGCATTTCATTGCTTGTGCGTACTCATGTATGATGACCCCGACATCCGCCGTCAACTCTTCCACTCCTCGCGGACGTTCCAAGGGAAGCTTTGCTAAAAGGTGAGCATACTCGACCCCTTTTTACACTTTAACGCATTTTGGGGTGCAACATTTATAAATTACAAAATTTAGTTTTAACAAGATTAAATGTGTTCCCAATGCCAAATGGGTTATCAATTACGCTTATGTGAATTTTATGTGTTAGATTAAACTCGTTTATACATGCTACTTGTTACGTTTGAGTTATTTATGCTTATTAGTTTTAATTTGTATTCTCACGACATTGTTATGATTATGATACTAAGCATGCTAGTTAAGGAATTCAATTATATATCATTACGTGAGAGTCGTCTACATATATATGCGATTCAGCTTTATTATACTCCCGTCATGATTAAAATAAACTCTTACACTTAGATTTTATTTTTAAACTTGTATTCTCGCCAATACTTTTGTATTGATCTACACTTTTAATACATGTTGCAGGAAAGCTGATGATGCAAGAAATCAAGTTAGGACAAGCTTTAGAAACGCACCTTAAATAAATATTATATTATACTTGTTTACTTTATTCGAAACTTTGTATTTGAATTCTTAGTATTTATGAAATTGAATTTAATTATATTGTCACAATAGTGTTATGATGCTTTTGAACAATTTGCTCGTCTCATCCTGATGTTTCCGCCATCGGTTGGGGTGTGACAGTAAGTGTGATCATTCCATGTTTGTTATGACAAAAGACTCTATCTTCATTGTTCTTCTTGTCTATGTGGATGATATTATTATAACTGGTAGTTGTTCAAAATAGGTTGATGAAATCAAACTTTTACTTAAGTCAAAATTTTTAATAAAAGATTTGGGAAAGTTGCAATATTTTTTGGGTATTGAAGTTGTAAGAAATACAACTGGTTTGTGTTTAACTCAAAGAAAATATTGCCTAGATTTACTTGCTGAATTTGGTATGACTGGTTGTAAACCGGTCAGCTGTCCTATCGAGGCAAATCATGTTTTATCTCATCTTTGTGAAAAAGATAATCAACCTTTACTCAATATAACTGTTTATCAAAAACTGGTCGGTAAGTTGATTTATCTTTCTCACACTCGGCCAGATATTGCATATGCTGTACATTATCTTAGTCAGTTTATGCATTCGCCTACTCAAGCTCATTTCAAAATTGCATTAAGATTTTTAAGGTACCTAAAAGGAGCTCATGGAAAGGGAATTTTGTTTAAAAAGGGGACACTTTGGGCATTAAAGCTTTTTCTGATTCAGACTGGGCAAAATGTTTAGGGTCTCGAAAATCCGTTACCGGTTTTTATGTTTTTTTAGGTAATAGTTTTGTATCATGGAAAAGTAAAAAGTAGACAACTGTTTCAAGGTCTTCTGCTGAGGCAGAATACCGGTCAATGTGTGCTGCAACATGCGAAGTCATTTGGATTTCTAACTTATTAAAGGAATTGAAAGTTGATATTACCCTTCCAGTTCAACTTTTTTGTGATAGCACGGCTGCTATTTCTATAGCAGCCAATCCTGTGTTTCACGAACGTACGAATCATTTTGAAGTGGACCTTTTCTTCTTACGCGAGAAGATTTCCAAGGGTGTTATTCAAACTGTGGGTATTAAGTCCGAGGATCAGGCTGCTGATATATTTACAAAAGGGTGCCTATTGGTCTTCATGAAAAGGTTTGTCATCTTCTTCTATGTTTGGCTGTTTTTCAATATTGAATTGAGGGGGGTGTTAAATAATATATATATATATATATATATATATAGATAATGCATATTTTCAATTCAATATTTGTCTAATGGGTTGTTTTCTTTTTTTGCGAGTTTGGGCTCTTTCCTCTGTTTGGGCTATTGGGCTTCGCTTTGTTTGGGCTGCTGAATGCGTGGGCCTTAAGCTGGTTTTTTTAGGGTTTCGCTTTATAAAAGAGGGCGTGGGATCCTGGTCCACACATACAAAACACACGAATACATCTCTTTGTCGCTGCTGTCTCTGCTCTGTCTTCAGCCTCTCTCTAGAACCTTGGGATTATTCCCATTTCTCCTGTTCGAGACCTGCTGATCGTGTCTGAGTATTAGTATGTGCAGATCATCAGGTTTGATGATCTGTTTGGTTTAACTGTTGTCTTCAACGGTGTTTAGTACTGATTGTTTTTTCTTCATTTAAATCTTTTGTACTCATCTTAAGCGTTTGCTATAAAGAAACTGTTTATTATTGATATCGTGTTGTTCACAGTTACCTTTGTCGCAACCAATGATTCAAATTTGATCACACATATGGGACGTAAGATAAATGAATCTTATTTCTAAAAATGGTCTTTAATTTTTAAGTGGTTTTTCTTTGAATCAAACGCTAATACATAGCATTACTAAGGGCTGTTTATTTACCTTTTAACGAGTCTCCTAATGGTTCAGATCTCTTATTGGTTCGGTTTAGGCTGTTTGTTTCGTGAGCAGATGTCTGAATGGTTCAAACATTTGCATCTGAATAGTTACGCATTATACAGAGTCTGAATGGTTAAGACATCTAATCTGAATTGGTCAAACATTTGCATCCGAACGATTAAGCATTATACTGGCTCTTAATGGTTCAGACCTCTTATTGGTTCGTTTAGACTGTTTGTTTCGTGAGCAGATGTCTGAATGGTTCAGACATTTGTCTCTGAATAATTACGTATTATACAAAGTCTGAATGGTTAAGACCTCTAATCGAATTGGTCAAACATTTGCATCCGAACGGTTAAGCATTATACTGGCTTAATAGTTCAGACTCTTACTGGTTTAACAGTTAATGGTTCAGACCTCTTATTGGTTCAGCACTTAACCATTCAAAAGTTGTCAAACAAACACTAACATAAACTGATCAATTTTTTTTTACGATTTAGTAAAATTTTCCCTTTTGGTGTAAACTGAAATTTGTATTTGAAAAGGGGAAGCAATGTTGATAGAAAGGAAGCTTTTAAGTTGTCAAGTGTACCTTTTCATAGTTAAAAAAGAGGAATGGAGTACATCTTTGCTTCATCATCATAAAACATACATCCACCTTCCTCCCACATCACACTAATCTAATTAAGTGAGTAATTTTATTTTCATACATGTTTTTCTCTATCCTACACACATTTCTAAATCATGTTTTTCTCTATCCTACACACATTTTTAAACCATAACAAAAGATCAAACGGAATGTCAGCTAATATATATTATATAGAAAGATATTATTATTATTTTTTTATATGACCTTTAATATAGTTGTATTCGGCTGGACCCAATAATGTCTAGACCCAATTAAGACCAAACCAGAAATCAGTTAGACATCGTTATAAATCCAGCCCACTTTTGTTTGCATTATTTTGCAAACCTTTTTCTAAACTTGTATTTTGTAATGTTTCTAAAAATAGGTCACGATATCTGTTTGGATTGTATTTTTTTAATACATAATATTCACGAAAAAAATGCGTAGGACATGGCTCGACTAGAGTTAGGTTTCAAGGTTCTAAGTCCGGTTTGGATCGGATCACTTGGTCATGGTTTATGGTTTAGGATTCCGTTTGTAAAATAAGTTTACTTAAGTCTATTCAAATTATACGGTTAGTCACTATTGTAAACCTTGTTAACTTACAAACAATTTAAATTGGCCATCACGACCCGCCATTATTGTCTGCCAGCAGCACCTACCGGTCACTAGTAGGCAGTAAGGGTGCAAACGAGTCGTATACTAGCGAGCTACTTGATCTCGGCTCGAAATGAGCCAAGTTTAAACGAGCTCAAACCTAAAAATAAGCTTGTTTAGTAAACGAGTCCGAGCCCGAGCTTCACTTACCAAGCTAGGGCTGGCTCGCAAATCTAAATGAACCCGTTATTTGTAACATTTTGATAAAATAACTAAATTATATACACATATAGGGCTCGGATTCAAATGAGAACCACCACGAGTGAGAACCATGAAACTTCCTACTTCCCGTGCGAGTTGGGTCAATTTTTTTTTGCACCTAACGTAGATGAAAATATTAGGGATATTGGATTTAAATAACCTCAACTTTCATCAATTGGCCGATAACACTCCCAACTTTCGATTTGTATACTAGCCCTCCCAACTTTCAACTTATTGGCAGATAACACTCCCTAACTAACTGAACCCTAACCCAATTAGCTGCTATCAGCTGCCACGTCATCAAAAATGCCATGTCAGCTGCCACATCAGTTGCCATGTCATCAAAAAATGTCACATCAGTTGCCACGTCATAAAAAATGCCACATCAACTATCACGTCAGCAAACAATGGCCACATCAGATGTCACATCAGCAAAAACTAATTGGGTTAGACTTCAGTTAGTTAGGAAGTCTTATCGGTTAATAAGTTGAAAGTTGTGAGTGCTGAAGTACAAATCGAAAGTTGGGAGTGTTATCAGCCAATTGGTGAAAGTTGGAGTTATTTAAATCCAATATCCAAAATATTATAAACACATCTGTAAGGAAAAAAAATTGTCGAGTCGGTAGTTTTGCCTGATGTAAGATTTTTTACGCGTTGGTGTAAAATTGTTACAAAGATAAATAGTTTTTTTACACATCATGTAAATGTTTTATGCGGCATTTAATTATTATTATTTTTTTTGCTGAAACAAGTGATTTTTTTAATGATTTTTGAGAATTTTTTTTAAAAAAACCTTTTGGATGACCTAGTTCTCATGGTTCTAAAGAACTTAAGGTGGTTCTCATTTTAACCTATCCCTATACATGTATTATGATATATATAAATTTATATAAAATAAAAATTATATTTAATATCAATTAATTAATAAATAATATACGAGCCGAACTCAAGCTTGAATAACTACCAACGAGCCAAGCTCGAGATCTCATAAGTTAAACAAGCTCGAGCTCGGGCTCAACTCGACTTGTTTGCACCCTTAGCCACCAACACCTACCGGCCGCGCCACCCGTGCAGATCACTTCATACTCTCAACAGAAGCAGATTATATCATTCACAAATTAAACAGAAACAAAGAACTATCAACATAACATCTGCACTAATTATACAAAAACATTAAACACATAAAAACATTCTAATGATCAAATCCATAAAAGAAACTATATCCAAAACAAGAACAATCACAAACTAACAACAACATCAAACTTCACTTGCAGCATCTCGGTTCCCTTTTCTATCAGTCCCCTGCATCTCGCGCTTTAACAGCTTCATCACAACCCAAACCACGAAAAAGACAGTATGAATCAACGCGACCACCCCACAACCCAACATCCAAATCAAACAAATCCAAACACTCGTCTCATTCACATACATATCCGGTGCCATCATAGCCAACGACTGCAAATAAGTAGCCACCATCGACACCATAGCGAATAATGTCCCAACCGTAAGCACCCACATCAAGAACTTGTTCCTTAATGGAAGTCCACTGATCAGCACAACAGCTATGGCCAGTGAAGTTATCATCGTAAACGAATTAAACGCTACAAACTTGTTCCAGTTATCCATGTCCACTTCTGTTTGAACCGCGTTTCCAAGCGAATATCGACCATTTTGGGTGTCTGTAATAGTACCTCCCGGAGGGTTGATCCCCGAGTGGAATGACATCCCTGCTACTACTAAAGCAGCAACTATTAGAATCCCACGTTGCTTTTCGATCCAATCGTGGTCATCGTTCACATACCGAGCCCATAACCCATTTCGTTTAGTATGTGAGGGTTTTGTTGATGAGTGTGAGGGTTTTGGGAGAGATGGTCTATGGTCATTTGCTTTTTGAAACGCCGGCTTCTATTAGAATTTGGCGTGCTTCGAGTGATTTGAGATCGCGGGGACATTGATCCAAAATATCTAGCGCGGTTAATCCAAATCTGTTTACTGCATTTCCATTAGCTTTGATGCTTGGCATCTGGAGCAAATAGTTTATAATCTGCGGAAAACAAATACTCAGTTTAGAACAAATGTGAAAACATAATTAGGATAGACTACTAGAAAACAGGGCATTTGTGACCAAAATTTCGACTGAGAAAAACAGTCACAAAATTAGCGACCGGTGTCAATCTTGTTGGGTTGTCTGGTTGGCGGGTTAATTGTTCAACTTGAATACGACCAACCCTAAGCCGCACCCACTTATAATCGTGTAACCCGAACATGCCCGTTTAACTCATTATCTCAACGTGTCAAACGGGTTGGTGGGTAATAATCAAGCTGCAAACATGTTGAGCAAGTTGGTGGGTTGTAACAAAATGGGTTAAACGGGTAATCAGGTTAGTGGTCAACCTGTTTACCTAAACGGGCTAAACATGTCAACCTATACATGACTCATTTGTTTTAAACAAGTTAAATATGCCAATCCAAAACTTGAGTTTTTCGTGTCGTGTCGTGTCATGTCAGAAATTGTCATCCACCCATTTTTTCGCTCGTAGTGTTAATTTTATCTAAAATTTCCGATTTTTTTATTGTAAAATATTGGATTTTTAAGAGTCTGCCCCATTGAGTTTTCATACAAGCTCCGCCACTGCTTAGAACAATACCTGTGTCTGTTTATTGATAGCTGCAGCATGCAAAAGCGTATTACCACGATCATCCGTAATCCTAGCCAACTCATCTTCACTCCACAACTCCATCAACATTTTCAAAGACTCCAAACAACCATAACCAACACACATATGCAAAACACTTTCTCCACTCTCCAAACCCTCCTTAGCCGCATTGCGGTTTGCCCGAACCAGCACCTTAACAACTTCCACATGTTCATTCATAGCTGCCATATGAACAGGTGTCAACCCATCTTGATCTCGCAAACAACACACCTCACAACCCCCAACCCGCACAAGTTCCTTAACCATCAGTACGTTTCCCTTGGCAGATGCAATATGGACCGGGGTTCGCCTTTGTGAATCCAAGGCTGCAGCAAGTTTTGGGTTCTTGGCGAGAAGCGCAACGGCGAAGTGGTGGTGGCCACGCATAGCGGCAACGTGGAGGGGGGTTTCGTTGAATCCGGTGAGTGAGAGTCTGTCAAGGAGGAGTTGGTCATGATGGAGAAGCGCGTTGAGGGCTTGAACGTCGCCGTTTAACGATGCTTCATATAGTTTTGTTTCCATATTTTCTGATGTGAAAGATGATGTTTACATGCTATTCTTATATTGTGATTGAGTTGCCGTGTTGCCTTGAAGTTTCTGATGAATATAGTGAAAGTTGACATTGACTTTTTCAAAGTCAAACATGTTAGAAGATTAGTGGCAACACGCGTATGTTTATTGTGGGCAGCCCATTGAGCAACTGGCCAACTATTACATGAAGACACCACTCTTTGTTACTGCACAACAAATTTGACTAAAAGCCCAAAGTTTGTTGCAGTTAGGTGCTGCTGACATGGATTTTCATTTTTTTTTTGGATAAATTACTTCCTTATTGTCGTTACGTTAGCGTTAACTGCCATTTTCGTTCGTGTGGTTTGTTTACTTTGCTATTTCAGGCCAATATTAAAAAAAATGTACAGTTTCCTCCCTGACATACTGGAAACGTGCCATTTCAGTCCATAATTAAAACCCAGTTAAGTCACACAGGTTAAATGAAAGATATTATTGTCATTTCATATTTGTTTTATTTTCACCTTATTTTATGTTAGATAATGACCTACAATAATACCTTTCATTTAACCTGTGTGACTTAACTGAGTTTTAATTATTAGACTGAAATGACATGTTTCTAGTATGTAGGAAACTGATACATTTTTGAAAATTGGCCTGAAATGGCAAAAGTGAACAAAGTACATGGACGAAAATGGCAATTAACTCTTATATGAACTAGTAGAATTCTCAAGCGTATTTTCGTTACATTATTAAAACTAAGTCTTAGTTTTAAACCAACATCAAGCCAGTAAACCAGAAATCTTTATATATATTGTTATATAACCTTAACTCCTTCAGTAAAATGACCCTAATTTTCACACAAAAGTATAAAAAACAAACACAATAAGCCAAAGTAGATCATTATTATTAGGAAGCAGTGAATTGTATTACAAATTTAACATAAACAAATAAAGAAAAACATAACATATGCATCTGTTTTAGAGAACCAGCAGGCGATCAAAACGAACTTGTAATATCATCCAAATTTTGCTTAGAATCCAAAATGGGCGATAAACCCGTGTTTGGATTCCTTTAGAGGAATGGGGGCAGTATTACCCATCTTTGAGGATACTTGGGTCTTCCCTCTTTTCCGTCAAATAGCTGCCAAGTGAACCGGAAAACAAAATAAAAATTATGTCACATTATCACAGTGTTGTTTGTTTTTTAAAAGGTAAAATGTGTGTAGTCTGCGGACCACAGATTCTGCTTTTGATTTATCTTAACACAAAATAAAATTACTTATTTAGACAAATTTAAACGAAAAATGTGAACGCTTTTTTCTTTCTGTAACATGAAAAGATTAAAAAAAAGTACCTCTTTTAGTCGACGATGCTTAGCAAGGGCCCAATTCGTCATAATTGAAGCAGCAACCACAAGAAAGATATAACCTGCAACAGTCTGTGTAGCTACATTGAATCCCGACCATTGATAAATCTCGGTTGTGTAATTCGCACATGTAACAAAGTTAAACAAAAACCTGCGAGGAATCTGGTACCCTCCATTGCCATTTCGCCCACGAAGGTTTCTCAATATGATGTGGCAATACAAGTTAGCAACTTGCATGATCATTCCAAACCCGAATCCAACCTTCATTTGGAACTCACTTATGGGTATGTATAAAGGGTGGTTCACATAGTAAGCAATAAAACAGGCAAAAGTCCAATAATACGCACAGTTTCTGAACACATTCGATACTGGGGACGTGGCATGACTAAAACGGTGCACAAAAAAGGTCTCCACGATACGCTTGAAGTAGTGCAGGAACCAGTAATATAACGCGTATGTTTGGACCGGATAGATAACACGTTTAGTTTGGTATCCGAGGTACTGATACACGGGGAAATAGTAGAATATAGGGTAGAGGAGTAGTGGGCCTAAGTATTCGAAAAAGAAAAGTGTACGGTATGATACTTGAGGACCCAAATCCTTAAATACTATGGTTATCGTGTCTGAGTTCCCGTTGGTGTAGTCTTTTAGAACTTTCTTGTACTGAAGGACGATCGGCTTCTCCTTTGACTGAGGATGATGCGGCAGGGTTAACCGTTGTCTTGAAGGATGATATTTCTTGACTGTTGATATAAGGTGCACACAAGGTTACAACTTACATGTTACAAGTTTAAATATGGAGATAAATGTGCACATACAGATCAATAAATAGCAAATCGTTGTCCTAAAGTATAAATTCAAATGATCAAACACAACAACAAGGTTATATACTTTTATACAGATTACAAAAGCATGTCGATTTGGTAATGGAATTACACCATCTAAATATTCTAGGATTCACAAATCTTTTGAAATTGTAAGAAACATAAGACAGTAAAATTTAGCTAAAACTTAGGACGTCTTCTCACTAAAGTTTCAGTAGTTTTATTTATCAAATATCTAAAATTCTACCATCACCATTTAACCTATAGTCATAATACAATCTCTAAATAGGGGACACTATGTATCTATCTATCTATATGGGAATTTGCAGAAATGGAAACTGTTACACGACGGATCATCAAAAGACTTCGTTTTGCTATTCAAAAAGGGGTAGCGGCGCAGCTTGTCGCCTGTTTACCATCTATCTTGATGTAAATTCAAATGATTTAATTATAAAAAAAATAACTTTTATGTAAACAACGTTCGGGACCACAAAATGCATAAGCTTTAAACACTTAATTATTCACAAACAAAATAAATATTTAACCAACAAGAACTTACTTCTCTGATGAATCGCATCCTCCAAATCAGCCACGGTAGCCTACAACGACTCAACCAAAGCAAAAAATCAGTCGCAAACTCATAAATCGCCCAAAACTATACACCTTATAAACTATGATCACAATAAGCTAAAAGGTTTATAGATCTTACAGTTGTATCAATATCAAGGCCACCGTTGATTAATTCCCTACCACTGCGTGTAGTAACGGTCACCTTCATCGTATGATTATTTCTCTACCGCTTTTGCGTCAAATCCAGTTGAGGAGATCAGAGAACAACGGTTGTTTCGGTTGAAGAGATCTAGAGGAATGGGATTAATAGGAAGTGTGGAGCATAGATGAATTTAAGGATGTAATTGGAATGTATGGATCCAGATCCTATATAGAGCTAAATGCTTGAAGGATTTTAATGGCATCTGGTTTGTGTAGATGAGCACAAAGCAGTTGTTCGTTGAACAAACCATAATGGGTAGTTACACTTGTTCAGGTAGAACGGGTCATCTACTTTTATTGTTTGTTAAGTTTAGTCCTTTAACTTTAACTTGCTTTCTTTATTAGCCCATGAGGTTTTATATATGTAGATGTAATTAATGTTTCTTAATGAATAACAAATTATAATTAATGTTTCTTAATGAATAACAAATTAACTAGGGTAACTCGAATAAGTCGATAGCAATGAACCTCGTGATTTGTTGGCTGTCGATTCGTTGAAGCGTGGCAAAATGCTTGCGATCATCCGTATGAAAGTAGCAGATTTCTATCAAGTTAAACCCATCAAAAATGTTTTAGTTATTCATAACCTAAACATAATAAATTTGGATGTTTGTGAGAATTCACTAATTAAATTGAAATAGACTAAGAAACCCTCTTATAGGTCATGTCCGTTTGTTTGTTCGATTAAGGTTAAATGAATGAAAACGGAAAAGCCCTGTTCGTGATCGACCAACTCGTAGGTTTATGTAATGTCTTAATATACTGATAAATACTTTTTAATCTATACATATAATAAAGTAAATCACATGAATGACACATGGCGCTATATTGATTAATCTCAATTATTTTTTCCCGTCTAAATAGATCTAGATAATATTTCTTAATAGGTTCAAATAAAAAAATATATTATTTTAACCTATGAATTTTATCTTTTTATCCATTACCCTAAATAAATAGATACAGATAATATTTGTTAATAAGATCAAAAAATATATTATTTTAATCCATGAACTTTATCTTTAACCATTTTGTTTTCCATTTATATTTATCATGTCTTTGCTTTACAGTAGAGATTGATAATTTTATTTAAATAAAATAATAGCATTTTTCATTCCAATCAACAAGGCAAATTACATAAGGATAGTAGGTAGACCGTCTACTAATAAAATAAATAAATAAATAACTAATGGCTATGTTTGAACTTTTAATGTAAAAATGTAAATAAAAATACAAGTAATAAGAAAATAAATAAATAAGAACTAAAGTTGGTAGGCGTAATCCCCATGGGATTATTTTGTTTAAAACTTTTTGAATTCATTTTATTGTTAGTTATTTTTACAAATTAATCATTTTGAATTAGTTGCTTTTATTGGCGAGACCGCATACTTCCATATGGTAAGGGGATGCGACAACTGAGCGACAAACGGTATATTCAACTTTCTTTTATGCACGTTTAATTTTAGTTTTAATCAAGACCATTAAACATTCAAATTAGATAACGATGAGAATATTATAAATAAGACGACCAATGTGGTGTTCAAGAAATTTTTTAGTGAAATCTGAATTATTCGTTGTATTTTTTACCTATCATATTGGGTTTTAAGTTTATTTTATTTATATTAAAATCATTTTTATTATTTTAATTAAAACCAAACAAATTCAAAGTATTTTAATTTGTTAAATCACGTGTACACGTGGGCTCTAACCTAGTATTAATTATATTATATTTATATTTATATTTACAATATTAAATATTATATTGGTTATTAAAATTAATATAATGATTATGAAAATAATTATAAAAGTAGTGATGATGATGAGGAAATGAAGAATACGACATGGTCTGGATTATTTGAGAAATAACAAGGTTTTGGGTGTTGCTAATGTATTAGATGGTTATAAAGGTTATTCATATCTCACCTACATGTTTTATCTTAAAATTTTAGAGAATAATATCAAGCAACCATTCAAAATATCACTACATCTAACTCTTTATAACAGAGATCAATTTAGAGAATACAAAAGCAACTCTCTATGTTTAGAGCATTAATATTCTATCCACCATCTTCTTTTCTATAATTACATTAAAAATCACTACCTTTCTTTCTCTTTTTCAATTAAATAATATTTTTTATACTTTTATCATTACCTTTTCTCTCTCATATACTCACAAACACCTTCTAAATATATTAAGAAATTTATAGGGGTGAACAATGTTTTTTCATATTTACAGATGAACGATAATATTTTCTCTCTTCCACTCACATCCTCTCATAACCACTATCTATAATATGAAGGACCCTCTCACAGGTGGAGACGTGAATGCTCCATAGGCTCAAATTCAAGGCTCTATATTTTTTTGTGAGTGTATAAGACATAGAAAAAAAATTATAAAATAAGTGTTTATGAGTAAGATAAAGATAAAAATAGAGAATGAGATGTGAGAGGTTTTTATAAGATAAACATATTTTAAAGAAATGTGTATTTTTTAGTTAAACTATGTTCATAAAGAAGGGGAGTGGGATGTAAATGCTCTAAGGACTCAGACAAAAAAAATGTACCAAAGAAAGTGACTTTAAACTTTAAAGGAGGCTCTTTAAACCCAAACTTTGCAACTAACTCATCAATGCATCATTTAAATTTTTTGAAGGCTTTTCAACTTTAATGGGCCTAAAACCATTGCCTAATTTACTAGACGATTACTAGACGATAGAGTCACCCCCTGCCTTGTAACACATATATTAAAAGTGACATTTAGGCACACGGGCCGCATTCATTTATCGAGCCGAAATCCGCTTAGATCAACAAACATCAAGAAGAAACTTTATTTCGAAAATCTGATTCTAGATTCAAGTACAAAGCATTTGATGAAATCACAATCCACCTACATTTATTGGAGAAAAATGTTCATTCTTTACCGGGTTGTTGCGTCTTAGCTTCACTTGAACCATCAATTGGAGGTAATGTCTGCAGATCAAACAAATATGAAGGTTAGAACAGAGTAGTTTTAATTTTACGCAATTACTATTTACAAAACACCCATCGCTTTATAGACGAAAATAATTCGAACATGGTTCTTTTGACCCACTGGCATGGTAACGTAACAAAAAAAACACTAGCATGTACGAAAATAAAGAACACACCCAATGTTGCTCATAGAGGTTCGCAACCTCACACTCGCTCTCTAGCACAAAATTTGAATGACATAAGATGGCATCGCTGCAACAATGACTACAAATTAGAGTTTGATTGCGTTCCTCACAAATTGTCTATTAACGAAGGATCCAGTGTTGTCGTTTTCTAGTTATATAACCCCCAAAATGTTGATGCTAGAGCATTTGAAGTGAATATAACAAAATAATTTTCTATCATACCCCTTGGTTAAAAAGTTATAGTTCTACACTTCTACCTCTGATTCATTATTGTCAGAAAAGTATGTTAGATGCAATAGCCAGTAGATTGGCTAAAGAGCAAATAAACAAGACCATGTCCCAAGCTATGCAGTTAATGCGGTAAAATATCGGATATCAATCAAGGACCGATATTTGAGATATTGGTTATCTCGGCTATGCAGTTAATATCGGTGATATCTCGGTGATATATCGGTCCCTTAGTAAAATATCGGTGTCAAATATCGGTCAGAATATCGGTACCGATATTATCGACGATATTGACCGATATATCACCGCTATTTGACCGATATATCACCGATACTTGACCGATATAACCGATATATCACTGATATATCACTAAGTTATTGGTGTTAAATTGCTATATATATAAATTCTGCATTATATTAAAATTACCGATATCCCACCAATATCTCACCGAGATAACCTATATTTCAAATATCGGTCCTTGACCGATATCCGATATTTTACCGCATTAACTGCATAGTATCTAGGTGAGATATCGGTAATTATAATATAATGCAAAATTTACATATATATCAATTTAACACTAATAGTTCAGTGATATATCGGCTATATCGGTCAAACATCGGTGATATATCGATTATATCAGTCAAATATCGGTGATGTATCGGTTATATCGGTCAAATATCGGTCAATATCGCCGATAATATCGGTACCGATATTTGACACCGATATTTTACTAGGGGGCCGATATGACCAATAGAACCGATATTTCACCGAGATTAACTGCATAGGTCCCAAGAAACTGAGTGACTTTCATTTTAAAATCTTCAAAAGGCACAAACTTGACACCAAATGGCAACATAATTAGTCTACTCAACAAGTTAGAATCCATATCTATCATGAAGCCAGAAACCAAAACCCAAATAAGAACTAATGTCTAAACTTAAGATAAAGTTGGAGTAATATGAACCAAAGGGTTTGTAGCCTAGCGGTATCAAGGTGTGTTGTAAAGGTGTTCGATGATGCTTGGGTACTCCTGTCCCATTGTGTACATTGATGTAAACTTAGGAGTAGGTTTAAAGGACGTGTGAGTTGGCCGTTTTAAAGAAACTAATAGCATCGACATACATTTGTGTTTGCTTCATTGAGACATTTCATCAAACACTTCATATGTAAAGTAAAAAAAGGCCATTTTCCATTGCTCCTACGAAGAATTAGGCTAGCAAAAACATCTTTTAACACATTCAAGAATCATTGAGTGAGTAACTACATAAATTAAGAGAAATCTATCTTGGACACAAACAAATAAGAAGAAACAAATGCGAGAGAGAAGAATAAGAAGAAGAAGAAGAACCAAATCAGGCTTGAAGATGTTATGGACTACTGATGCACCAGCGAGCAGTGAAACGACGACGACCACCGTCGACCATGCCAATGACGGAGTACCCGTCGGCTGTTTACCGCCAAATTTCCCCTTCATGACTAATGATCGCACTAAACCACCGTGGCCTTTTGCTATTTCGATTTTCACACGCCTGGTTATTTGTTTATAGTAATTTCACTTTTGGCCCAAATCTTTATGAGGAGAGCATAATATATTATTATTACTATTATTATTATTTTATTATTTATTATTATTATTATTACTTTAATTATGATTACTAATACTATTAATATTATTGTTATTACTATTACTATTAGTATTACTATATATTATTATATAAGAAGCATACAGTTACAAGGTCACAAGATGAATGCATAATAGAAGCGTAAAGTTAGAAAACATAGACTCTCCTAAGTATTATAAACCAAAAATCGATGTTTAGTGATGAGTCGTACGTTATTAGTGATGTATTCTTTTAACATATATATTTTTTAAATGTTAACACATACCAATTGTATTATATATAATAACAATTGCCGTAGGTCTTAGGAACAGTAACACAGGACTTACTTGCGCTGCCTGAGAAAATTACAAAAGTGCCCTTCATGCAGGTCCGACCCTGAGAATTCAGATGCCCTGTCCGAGCCTGAAAGAATGTGCCCTTTAAGCCTTAACGATATAGAAGTTAACCGACGGGATATTCATCAATATATTATCGACAACTCCTCCATCATCACGCATACGTTTTTCAAAGAAACTATGCAAAAGTTGGCCAAACAATTTCAAGATATTACGTTGGCACCGTTCAAAAGAGCTTGGGCACTTGGCCCACAGCCCACTAAACTTAGGGATTGTAGGGTGGGCTCAATTTGATTCAACGTAGGGAAAATGGGAATAATAATAAAAAACGGAATACATGGAGTCAAACTGGCACTCTATGCATTTAGACAAGGCGCTGAAACGAGCTGAGCCAATCAATATTTTGATGTATTATGGGTTTGATAATATTTTATATACATCTATGAAAATACATAGGTTTCTTTTTTTTTAATGTGCCCCGAGATAAAACGTGTCCTGGCCGATGGTCCTCCCCGCGCACCCAGGGCCGGCCCTTCCTTCATGAAAAAAGTACAATATTGCCATTCGTCAATTTTATAACCTTTTTAATTAAGGAAAAAAACATAGAAGCACAGGGTACATGCATCAGACTACCACCACCTTACGACTGTGCCGAAATTGTCGCCGAATTGCGTTGCAACCATTAGACCCATTTCACCAATGCTAAGACGATGGGATTGTTGTAGTAGCCTTACCTACAGGACATCAGAAATTGCAAATTTGCCCTTTGTTTCAGCTTTTTTTCATCACCATGTTGCAAATAGTAAAGGAAAGAGGAACTCCGGCGGTGGTAAACCTAGGCCCCAGACGCATCATCGGTTGTCGATTTATTAAGAAAGAAAAAGTCAAGTCGAAAAGAGGCGAGTACATTACATGCCGGAATCCTAGATCTGTCTCTGCATGTGATCGGAACCGTCCTTGTCGCTGGTTACAAGAATGCAGCCAAATCTGATGATAGGTTGGAAGACTAACTTTGGATCTCCTTCGGTTCTTGCTAAAGCAGCGGCGGTTCCAACAAAGACGACAGGAGGCCCTTAGGTGATTTCAAAGAGAGAGTCAGAACAAGAGTGACGGAGTCGGTAACATGGTGGTTGCGATTGGAGCCGGTGGTTGTGTTTATTTATTATTATTATCATCATTATTTTTAATTTGGGTTACATCTCTATATTTATTATTATTAATTTTGTAGTAATTTTTAGATTGTGTTTTAATGGTAATAGTTATATTACAAAATATCGCTCGTATCACGCAGGCTAATCGACCCATGTAAAGCACGTGTTGACATTCTTTTGAACATATCACCACTTTATTTTATAAATTTTATCTTTCGATTGTTATACTAAGCCTGTACCAACACCATAATGAACCAAACCGTTAATGATCGTGTTCCCGCGCAACGAGCGGGCTAACTTTTCTAGTTATTAACATGTTACGAGCAATTTGGACCCGTTCAAGCAATTTGGACCGGAAAAGCAACTACTAGTTGATCCTATCATTTGAAAAAAAGTGTATCTGTTTTTCAAATGTTATACATATTGATTATTAACATGTGATGAGTCGTATGACTTGGTTCAAGTAATTTGGACCGGTCAAATCGTTTTTCAGTAATAATAATAAATAACTCATATGTTATCTAGAATATTTTATTCCACATGGATAGACATCATTAACCAAATCTTCAAAAAGTTTGGAAGATTTATAAAAGGCCGTTCCAACCTTTTTGGAGGCCCAAAGCGAACTAAAATTTTGGGGCCCTTTTCATTTTTTGATTATTATAAACGGTACTCCTTTATCCGTGTTTGGAACCAAGCAAAAATCTAACACAACTATAACATAAAGTGGTTTGCTTGTATAAGTAATCAAACAAATCTAAAACAACAAATTTGCACTAATATTAATAGTTAGCAAATTTGCACATAGTTAGCATATAAATTTTCTTTTAATTGGAGGCCCTAGGCCTAAGCTTGGGTTACTTATACTATAGATCCGGCCCTGGAATCTACATGATCTCCTATTTTCGGGTACATTCCTTGTACAAATACAATTCATAAATAAGGGAAACCCTAACACTCTAAATATAGAGGTAAACCTAAAGTAAATCTATCTACTCTCACATACACTTTCTCTCTCTAAACTTACCTCCCAATAGAAGAATACTTATTCTCACACTGGAGGTGGTCACAACGATAACCTCATTCATGTGACGAGTCCTAACGGTGTTATGTTTTGTAGGTCATGGCCCTGATTGTCGTCGTGGAGGTTGACCAACGGAGAGATACCCCATAGGTACATGTTCTTCATTAGCGTCATCCGTGGGACGGAACTGATACAAGAAACCTACAACCATGACGAGCAATCAAACCACGACGCCCACGACAGTAAACGCATTGTTATAATCAGAAATCAAGGAGGACTGTTTGTGGTAACTACCATAGTCATCCAACAGTGGTAACCAGGTCTTTGAATCTGGAATTTGATGCAAAAGGAAAGGCGGCACCAAATTTGAAGGTGGTCAGCAGCTGTTATCACTGATGATAACAAGAATGTTTTTAGAGAGTTCACATCCATACTACTCATGGTGTAATCGGCACACCCAAACCACCACTACACCATCCGTCATAGCTACTCCATTCACGCCTTATAGTCAAAACATCACTTATAGTATGAAACCGTCGTTTATCACCTCCGTGGTGTAAACCACTATCCCGCCATATATATTACCGCGACTCAATACTATTGACCGACTGATGTTCTTCAATTTCCGTCGTTGTCCTCTGCGGCCTCGACTATAACGTCTCTCTTTATACAACCAGTCATAATGCCCAGTACGGTGCAACACGCCCCTATCATACTCGGCAACCAGCATACATCCCCCAGTACTATTACGCTCCTCCATATGGATACATCCCCGGTATCTTGGATCATGATTTACGTATCTTCGATACCGTCAAACTCAAAACCCTCACACTCTCGTATAGAACCCTGAACGCGATCTTAAGAATCCGTATAAATATAATAACTTCTACGTTACGCTCGTCCAAACAGGTCAGTCACATTTACATTTGCGTTTCATCTTCCTTCAAAACGCATTGTTTTGTTATATTCTTCCTAATTAATCGAGCATTTCTGCCATTAAAGTATCGATGATTCTTAGGGGGCATTTGGTTCGCGGAATGTTTTGGAATTGGAATTTGTATAGGAATTAGAATTTGAGGGTATTGAATTTGGAATTTAAACATTCCAATGAGAATTGGAAATTGTTGGAATTGGAATCTCAATTCCATTTTTGTTGTGTTTGGTTGTCAAATGAATTGAAATCTATCACCCTGTCACCCACAACCCCCGATTCTGGTCGAAATGGTTCGGTTAGAAACGGTACGGGTCAAAATGATTTGCGTCGAATTGGTTCGTGTCGAAACGGTTCGGGTCGAAAATGTTCGGTACGAAACGGTACGGGGGGAAACGGTTCGATTCGAAACGTACAGGTCGAAATGGTTCGTGTCGAAACAGTATGGGGGGCGAAACGTTTGGTTCGAAACGGTACGGGTCGAAACGGTTCAAGTCGGAACATTCGGATCGAAACGGTACAAGGGCGAAACAGTTCGAATCGAAACGGTACGGTCGAAACGGTTCGCGTCGAAACGATTCGGGTCGAAACGGTTCAATTCGAAACGGTACTGGTCGAAACAAACGTGTGGGTCGAAACGGTTCGCGTCGAAACAGTACGGGTCGAAACGTTCGATTCGAAACGGTTCGCATCGAAACCGGTACAGGTCAAAACGGTACGGGTCGAAACGATTTGGGTCGAAATGGTCGAAGATTCCAAATGAATTTACTTTAATTCCTTCACGTATAGGAAGGTTTTGAATTCCTTTATTTAAAAAGGAATTTAAAGGAATTCATGCCTAATTCCAATTCCAATTCCATTGTCAACAAAACACATAAAGATTGGAATTGAGATTTCAATTCCATCAAATTCTTTGAACCAAACATAATAAGAAATGGAATTCAGATTCCAATTCCTTAAATTCCATTAAATTCCTGCCAACCAAACGCCCCCTTATATTTAGGTTTTGATTCTTAATAATCACATTTTGTAAGTATTTCATATTTAATAAGAAGATTTTACATTTTGTTTGAACAACAAATTATCTACATCGACTAATCGCACTTCCCATTGGAAGCTCGATTCCACTAAGGCAGACAGTTGTTCATTACAATAGGGCCCATGCTGGCACCGGAGAGTGAAACGATGTTCAATTGGAGAAAAACTCAATAAACCCCTAGCCAGTTGAATACCCCACCCAAAGTGCAATAGATGGGACTCGAACCCGAGTGATAAGGAAAAAACCAGGATGCCTTGCATCATTGGCAAGAAGATTTTACATTTACATGGTGGTGTCCCGCTTGGCAAGTCACAAAAAGGTTTGACTTTGTTATTTTTTTAATCATTAGCTCTTACCTTTCTCTCATGGTCATTCATTTTTGGCAAAAAGATTCGTTAATGTTGCAATCAACATTATTTGCCATTATACTTTTGACTACGCTTTTAAAGTCAATATGACATGTGACATCTTATGAGTTCAATGTGTCTTCAAAATTTAAAGATTTTTTTACATCAATAACACATTCCTTTGTGATTCAGTGTTATAGTTGGAATTTTCAGGTCAAAGTGGGGATCCAGACAAGTTTGTTTTATATCGTCATGTGTACACATATCTTTCGTTCATATATAAATATACTTCATATTTCTTATTTACAGTTTTAGTGCCATTTTTCTTGGTATTTTGCCAGTGAAGAACGAAGCTCAGAAGAAAGAGTTCATTTGATGATGAAGAGCTTTAGAAGAAAAGGAATAAGGTTACTGTTTTGTTTGGCTTTTTTACTTTAACATATTTTCTTCCTTGTTTATTAACATTTCGTGCATCTTCTATTTTTTAAGCATGTGATAGCGTTGTGGATCATTTCAGGCGAACAAAGGTTGGTCCTAAAAATGCTCGGTTTGAATGAATTGCCTAAGCTCGGTCACTCACTTTGAAGAAGGGTAGTCGTAACCGTGATTGTTTCTGTTTTCAGTTATTTTTTTAGTTGTTTAAACTGTTTATTGTTAAAAGTTATATCTTAAGTTATAATTACAAAAATGTATCTAGTTTAGAAGAAAATCTTTAAGTTTTAAAATAATAGTTCTAAATTTTCTTAAAAAGATGCTAATGAAATTAGGGTTGCCATTAGAATTGACTGATTTGCAGGTTATGTACATGTTTAATTTGCCACAGCTTTAAAGGAGGTATGAATAGTGATATTTGAGAGATATATTTAATATAACAAATTGGTCAAAGATATAGTCAAACTTGCTATATAATGTCATAATATTGCATGATGGTGGGTCCTTTGCCACATGATCTTGTTTAATTGTTATTTATCTTTTAACCATGCCACTTTATCAGGACCCATTATCAAGCATTAACTCATTCAGTATGATTGTATGTTTAGATATGCTTTTGAACCTCATTATGTGATATTAAATAATCAATTTCGTTAGCATTTACTTGCTGTTTTAAGGTGTAGTAATCAGATATTCAGACATAAGGGTTTGTAATTTTTTATTTATTCATCAAAATGGAAATCTAAAGGCCATTTGAAACAGTTTTCTTTCTTTTCTGCAGGTATGTTTAGATCAATTTTTCAGACATTAACAGGTCACAATAAAGCATGGGAACATGATGGGTACGAAGTTGGAAGTTGCACAATAACTGTGTAACAGGTCAGAAAAGGTTGGCGGCGCAGCTTGTTGCACGTTTACCTTCTGTTTTGATGTAACTTAACAAGTTTTCTGGTTTATATATTATACAGTATTAATAGAAAATTAATCTTTAGCTAAAAAAATTATTAATTTTGATTTCTTAATAATCAATTTATTTTCTTTTAGAGCATATTGTGTTCATCATCTTAACAGGCGTCAGATAAAGATTCGATCCCAATTTCTCGTACATGTGTTTTAATGTATTCAAAAAGGAAACAAGATGGTTCCGAAATGCTGCATTGGCTTGACAATTATCAATTGGACTAAAATGGTAGAGTCAATCTTAGACAAGGAAAAATAAGTGGACTTTGTTTAGCATATTACATTATATAAAGTGTAATGCTATAAGTAAATAATACGTTATCCATACATACAAGAACTATAAACACATATTTTCAGAATGAGGTTAATGTGGCAAACCAGCCCAAGAAACTGGCACGCGGTGCTTTTAAACACGGTTTTGTTTTGTTTTGGATATCGAAAGAAGAGAGTGAGAGTTGAAAACTTGAAATGAACCCTGATTACTAACTGTAAGTCCTTTCTAACAACATGAGCTATATGTCATTTGACTTCTTATGAATTCAATGTGATCTTCAAACTCCAAGATTGTACTAGAGATTTGAGAATTTTGCATTTGGATAAATAGGGATAACAGAAAACTTCAGAAAGTTATGTGTGTTAATGTATTGAGAATGGAAACAAAATGCTTCTGAAATGCTGCATTAACTTGACAATCACGAGTTGACTTAATGATAGAATTATCCTTAGGTCAAGTCATATTCTAAAGTGATATCCTTAAAAGTTGAAAAAATGCCCTTCTCTTGATCTATTTTAGAACTGTTTTTTTTTATTAGCTTTGTTTTGTTTTTGTTAGACTGAGGATTTCATGTAACAATTGGAAAGAACAAAAAAAAAAGATATTGGATTTGATTAATCTCAACTATCAATAATTGACCGATAACACTCTCAACTTTTGATTTGTACACCAGCACTCTCAACTTTCAATTTATTGGCTGATAACATTCCTTAACTAACTGAACCCTAACCCAGCTAGTTTTTGCTGATGTGGCATCATATGTGGCCCTATTGCTGACGTGTCATATGACGTGGCAGCTTATGTGGAATCTTTGATGATGTGGCAGCTTACGTGGCATTTCTGATGACGTGGCACATGACATGACATTTTTTTATGACGTGGCAGCTGATATTAGCTAGCTGGGTTAGTGTTCAGTTAGTTAGGGGGTGTTCTCGGCCAATAAGTTAAAAGTTTGGAGTGTTGGTGTATAAATCGAAAATTGGGAGTGTTATCGGCCAATTGGTGAAAGTTTAGGTTATTTAAATCCAATATAAGAAAAACACACACTATCTGAAATAACTAATAAGTGGCTTTGTTTAGCATAATACCTTTACTTAACTATAATTACTTGTCACATTATCCATACCTACAAGTGCTAATAAGTGCATATTTTCATAATGAGGCTACTGTGGCAAACCAACCCAAGAAATCAGCATATGCCGCTATTAAAAATTGGTTTTGTTTTAGATATTGCAAAAAAAGAAGAGAGTGACAGTAGGTCAGAAGACCACGACTGTGATGAACAGGAGGTTAAAAAATCCGTAGTAAGTTTCTTTATCTCTCTTGTTGCACTTTTATATACTGATGATTTTAAATAGTTGATAAATTGAAGTAATACATGAGCTAACCGATATGACATTTGACTTCTTTATGTTAAAGTCAACCCTGCTAACTAACTGTATATCCCTTACCTTAGTTTCGTTTTTATGGTAAATCCAGTAATGAGGGGTTCATCAATGTTGTATTCTCTTGGTCATCCTGTGACTATGGTTGAAATTTTCAGGTCAAAGTTAATAATAAGCATTTTACAAAAGTTACGGGAATATTGGATTTATATAATCTTAACTTTCACAAATTGGCCGATAGCACTCTCATCTTTCAACTTATTGGCCGATAGCACTCCAAAACTAATCCAACACTAACCCGGTTTTCCTACGACCTCTGGATCTAGAGTAGGCGGATGTTCGCAGTAATACACCGAGCATTTGCTCCTGTTGGAGCTTCTCGTTTCCTACATGACATATTTCTGGTTGAATTGTTGCAAGTCTTCTGGTAATATCCATAAGAGTGTTTGTTGTTGGAATAAGTGTTACTGAAAGTCTTTCTTTCTGACTTCTACATCCCTCTTTGAATATATAGACCAAAAGAAGCTTCTATTTATAGGCATTGGAGGCGCCTAACTCTTTCTTATTATTAATAAGATAAGTTGTCTCGGCCTCATAACATGTTTCAACCCCGACTTTTCATGAATATGGAACCAGATCCACTAGATTTTAGTGTGCTGAAGAATTCTCTTCGCACTGTAATTCGTACGAAAGACCCCCTTTCTTTTTGGCGGGTATCGCCACGTGGATTAATCCCGGATCACTCCTTCAGGAATAAGACACAATAATATAGCACACACCAGAGAAGAGAGTACCCCCTTTAATATAAGACACCCCCTCGCGCGCGCGTCTTTTCTTAATAGATGGAGCAATCGTCACTCGACAGCGGATCTGTACTAACCCACGTGATCCGTATTCGCTTACGTACCAGACGAGCTTCGTCATACCCTGACTACTCCTCTTTCACTAGCTTATTTGTACCCAACTACATGATGGCACTCCCCTCGACAAATCCTCAATCGACAGCAACTCCGTCCTAGCGAATCCATCCTGAGTCTCTTTTTCTCTTACTCCATCTCGAGTGGAAAACCTATCGAGGCGGAGGGGGATAAAGATTGAAAGTAGATTAGCTTATAAAATGGATTAGAAGCGAAGTTTGGTTCAAGTCAGGGGAGCCCCCAAATCGATTGATACAAATGAAGTAGTAAGCCTAATATCAAGAAAGATATGATCATTAATTTTTTAGCTTGACACCGGCCTTTAGACTTTCGGGAGGTGCAGCCGCACCACCTTAACGCGATGTAAGGGTCATCAAGGACATGAAAAGTCTTAAGGTTTTAACCCCCGAAACCAAGCATTGACCTGCCTTAACGAAGCTCCAATCAGTCGCTGCTCCCGAGGGGTAGTACCATCGATTGGTCTTCTCACTACTTACCCAATAACCACTCCTCAGACGGGGCCATACATGCGTTACCAAAACTTGGTATCCGAAAAAGGTTGAACTTTCTTACTTCTTTATCGAAAGCGAAAGATAAAACTGACTTACTGAACTTTTATTGAAAGGGTATAACTAGCTGGCTGGCACCTTATGAAGTAGTATACTTCTTTTTTTAGTAGTAGGAGGCTTGACATACTCTTACTACTCGATAGATAGGGTAGCACACCACCCCTATCCCGAAGTTACGAAGATGAAAAGTGCTTTTGCTAACTCTTTCTCGTCTTCAAAAAAGTTCCATAATGCAGTTATATAAGCTATCGCCATTGCTATGAATGATCAGCTCGTCAAAGGGAAAAAGTGAGAGTATCAAAATGTAGTTATACGAGTATCGACTTGAGAATTCTCCTATTGAGAAAGCCAGGAAAAAAACCAACATGCATACCAACTCACTCTCCCGGGGCAGCAGAGGAAGGCAAGATTGATCATGTAAACCCCACTGAATGGAAAAGAACCACAGTGTCAAGCAACCTTCCAAATTTTCTGTCACGTTTTCACTATATTGAGCTTTACATTGTCATAAATAATGGAATTGCGGTCTTTTGAAACTTCCCATAGGATAAATAAAGGAACATAATTGCGTAAAAAGAATACTGGGAGCAAAGAGTCTTTGTTCACCAAGACTCAAGACGCTGCTCGAGAGACTGAGCTTGAAAAATTGAAATGTTAAGATGAGACGCGAAGAAGGACCAAAGGTATGCGAACTCTCCTTGAACAAATAGATTTGAGATAGATTTACTATGAGGGTTGGAACAACAAAGATAACAAGAGATAAACCAAAAACCCAAAGACTTCATACGCTCATCAATGGATATTGCCTTATGCATAAGTTGCCAAAAAAAACCTGCCTTTGGGTGTACCCATTTATTCCAAACATATTTCTATTATGTCGGTCATATAGAACACCAACACATAGAAAAAGGGCTGAAGAAACCTGTCCATGACTTAACATCAGTAGAATGCTACCTCCAATTCCATGTATGTTCATACTAAACATACCAATGGTCACCGGATTCATATGAGCTACCGAGGAGTAAGCAATGATCTTCTTATGATTGATCTATCTTAAAGTGGTCAAGGAAGTATACATTATAGCAATCACGCTTAAAGTATAAATGAAATGAGTGAAACAAAGTGTCGTTTTAGGAAACATGGGTATTGAAAATCTTAAAAAGCCGTAGGTTCCCAATTTTAAAAGAGTGCCTGCCAAGATGACGGATCCTACTGTAGGTGCCTCTACATGAGCTTCGGGTAACCAGATATGAACTGGTACCATAGGCACTTTGACGGCGAAAGAGGCGAAAAAAGCAATCCATAGAAAATTTGGCGCTGCTCACTAAATTCTGTGGTTAATAAAATTTGTAAATCGGTGGTTCTTGTTTGGAAAAGCATCAACAGAATAGCTAATAGCATAAAAACAGATCCAAGTAAAGTAAAAAGGAAAAGCTGATATGCTGCCTTGATCTTTCTTTGTCTCGAACCTCATACCCCTATAATAGTAGAGTAAGGGGTGGCCCCAAAGCGGAATTGATCATTGGTGATTAGTTGAAGCTCCAGTGGGTAGCCACTCCCTTCACAGGGAATTGTACGCGAGACTTCCGCACCATATGGCTCCGTCCCGAGCTTCCGTCGTCGGCCTTGTCATTAGACCACTATCTATGCATGTAGTTTCAGCTTGGGTTCTAGAATCTTTTGCTTCTCGAGTGGTGGTGAAAAATGTTGCTTGCTTTACGGAGGATGCCCGCCCGTAGGGCCTGGCCTGCCTCCGCCCATAAGAACCACTAGCCGACTTGTGGGCCTATCTGGAGACATACTGAAAACCATGCTTTTCGAACCAGACGCAACGCTCGTCTTCCAAACTAAAAGAAAGAAAAAGGGGGAAGAAAGATGCACATGTAACGCATAGTCAGGTTGCTCATGCAGCAGATCTCTTTCTTTATCTATAGATATCTAAAAAGAGAGAGAGGTGTGAGACTGATAACTTTATGTTATGGCCGCCTCCCGACTTACGGCCTTTACGCTGCTATTACTGTGATGTGAGTGGTTCAAATTGGTTTAATCTTTCCCAATCATCCTGACTGGAACTTGTACACAACACTTGTGTGGAGGTGCATACATAATAGTTTGGAACTTTTGGTTATCTAAATTTTAAGAACAATCTGGAACCCTCTATCGAGCTCCATCCTGCCCGCATTTTTTATTTGATTTCTCTTTTTAGAAGAGTCAAAGAAATGTTTCCACCTCCCCCGTTTGTTTTAGCAACTTTTCCTAAGGTATCCTCACTAAGAGCTCCCTTGCACCGATAGAGGAAGTAACCCGCCTGCTGCGGCGGGGTGGCTTTTTTATTTCATAATAAACCTGGAAGATTATCCCTACCCTCGGTAGCTTATGAGTTTACGTCCATCCCTAGTTGGGTACAATTTCCTTTTTCTTTCTCCCTTGTAGTCATTACCAGAATTCACGCAAGTGTGTCCACACCCCCAAACTGACTTGATAAGGAATTCATTATCACGAACAAACACAACCCATACACACACCTAGGAGCACCCCTTCCGGCATATCCATATAAGACCCGAGTAAGCTGGCCGAGGTCCTACGAGGTACCCATTACTCAGAGTACCCTCCCCAATGGAAAAAATATGTGTTTGTCAGGTTCGGTTCTTCTTAGTTGGGTTGGGCGGGTTCGACCAGAAATGTTATGCTTACACACAAGACTACCCCTCTTCCCGAAAGCTTCGCGGGGACTACTTTATGACGAAGGACGACCGGCCGTAGGGGGTTTACTGCATAAGGTCCCTGCAGAGGAAAATTTTTATCCTAGTGAATATAAGATGCTCAGCTTCGCACCACATAGGGATTAGCCCACTTTCGAGAAGAACATAGAACAGCAGAGGATCCAGCATGTGGAAGACGAAGACCATTAGAAATTTACGAATTAAAGATACTGTAATATACTCTTTCCCATAACTTCTCATACCAGACCAACCCACTAAAATGATAATAGGGAACAAATGCTGTAATATCACGAAGAACAAAGAGATACCATCTATACCCAAATAAAAATGGATGTTTTCATAAGGAAGCCATCGAAGGCTTTCCACAAATTGAGATTTGGCCGTAGAAGGATCGATTGTATCCGAAGAACATGGGAATACAAAAAAGTAATAAAAGAGGCGCACAGACCAATCAATCGTATCGGTCGTATTCTTGAATTTGGAATGAAAAGAGAAGTAATGCTTCCTAGCACGAGACATATATTAAGACCACTTTGATAATAATAACACTCATAGAAATGTTCTAACATAAAGTAGAATCTAACATTAAAGAGATTAGTTAACTACAGTCAAAAGATGGGTGCTTAATTCCAATACAATAGGGGTCTATCAATGCAAGTCAGCCGAACACAATGATTAATGTGTGGGTAGGTGGGTTAGGTGCACCTCTCGCCCAGTGGGAAGTAATCATGAGGCTAGTCTCCCCCTGAATGAAGAAGTAGTAAGGGCCCTTCCCACGTATGTGCCTTTCTTTAGTATTTAGTTTATATTTTTTTTTCTTTTTCATTACCAATGGGGAATCTTTCCACAAAAAAACTATATCTGGAAAAACACAATTCGTCGAGTTCAACCAAGGCGCACCTTGCCTTTTTTAAGGTAGCTTTCTTACACCTATTCAGCTAGGGGGCCATTGGATTTATCTACGTAGTGTGTCGATTGAAAGAAAGAAGAGAGGAAATTCAAATGTTAGCATGGAAATAGACCAAGTCGTGCCAAAAAGTGGAATGCTTCTAAGATCCATCGCTTGAGTTTTCTGCATGCACTGCTTCCAAATGCTGAGAGACATGCAAGGACAGATCTGGGTTGGTTGTTCCAGAAAGTCATGGGAGAGGCAGACTAAGTGAAATAATATATTGTGTCTACTATAGAATCTTATGAATCAAGCACGACTCTCTTTCTATCTCTCTTCCGTCTACAAGGTGAACTGCTTAGCATACAACACAACGTGTTCGTCACTACACTGGCTAGCTGGTGCATTGTCCCTTTGAGTGAAGAAGAGAAGGGCTTTGGATAGAAAATCCTCTTTCTCCATGTTCATCGCCCTACCCTAGATTTCACGTTATTCTATTGATTGGGTCTAGCTCAAAAGAACATATACATGGAGCTATGTCGACTTACGTATGTCTCGTTGACTATAGGATCAGGTATACAATGCGACATATTATCCTCTCTTGCTTTCCATGGAGGAGAGATAAAAGAAAGGAAAGATATAGTGATCATGTCGTAAGACCTTGTTTTTTTCTATTTGACTAAGTAATATTCCACTCGTGTAGTGGGTGTAGGGGCTATCCCATGGTGTGATCAGCTATGATATACTAAATTTCGTCTTTAGTAGGTTCATCTACAACATCTGGTGGTGCCCTCGTGGGCACGTTCCTCTCTAGGTCGGTCTGGTCTAATCGATGTCAGTTGACTCACATGGAATACAGGGAGAGTTTTCATCGAGCTCGTCGCTTGAGTCATAGGCTACCTCTTCTATTTGCTTTTCTAGAAGGTTTACTTTGTTCTTCCTATGGATCGGGCCAAACATTTAGGTTGTTTAAGTAGGTTTGGGCTAGGTCGTTGCGCTCCTACCACCTCTTGACAAAGTAGGCTGCTGGGAAAGCCCCCTTCCTGTCGCAATGGTATAGGGCCGTCAGAGGCTGTTGCCCGGTGGCCAACTCGAATGGGCTGAAGTTCGATGCAGAGCTTTTTGGTTATTAAGTTATATCAGCACTAAGCAACATCCAACAACTCTAATCATTTTGGTTTGCACTAAAGTGGCTTAATTAGCCATCGAGGAGTCCGTTTATTCTCTCCGTTTGAGCTTTCAATGATATACCGACCTTAGGTATCTGACCATAAAATACCAACCTTCTAACATTACTGACTTTGAAATCTCGGGGTTTCAAATTGATTCAGAAAAAAAGGCTCTTTTCATAATGAGAAACAACCTGATTCCCAACCTCACACATTACCATAACAAAACAAAAAGAAAAATAAAAAGAAGAAAAAACAAAAAAGAAAAGAAAAATAAAAAGATTGTTTTTGTGGCTTAGAATGAACGTTTATCTCGATGGAGGAAATGAATAATGATGGATAACTATGGAGCATCCAGGAACAAGCAGATTCAATCGGACGACGGATTTTTACGTGGAAAAAGGAAATAAAAGGTCTGCTTCCACGATTTCATCTATATTGAATCTCTTAAGAATAACTTATATAGTCATGATTCAATTCAGATCCTCATACTTTCGAATTCTTTCTCATATTTCGGATATGTGTTTAACAACTGAGAAGTAGGAAGACTTTGGCGATTCGTATCATAATAGGTAGAATATTTATGTCCCAGCACTGAAAAACAGAATAATGAAACATGAGAAAGAGTATACCGTGTAGTTGTAACATCCGTCAAAAAACGGATTTACCAAACCCGCTCCGTTTATTAACCGAACAATCAGTTAAAAATTTCGTTGCTTATTTAATGCCCAAATTAATTTTAAACGATACATAATTAATAAGTATATTGGAATATATAATTTATTTTTGAAAAACTGTTAAAAATTGTGGTTTAAAAATAAAAGATTGCTGCCGGGTTTCGAACCCGGGTCAGCCAGCGATTCAAACAAAGCATTAACACACACGCGTTCAACCACTGCGCCACTTATGTTTTTTGTTAAATATTGGAAACAATTAATACATAAAATGAATCTCAATTTCAAAACCGACGCGCCTATTTAGTCGTCGGAAATCCCGACTATCTCGCCAAGATTTGACGGTTTCTTCAGTTTTAACGTAAACTTTAACTATGACATCGGTAATAACCGACGTCTGAACCCGCGACGCAAGTCATAACCGCCGGAAAAGGTAATGACTTTGAATCAAGTCTGAAATCCGACTCTATACATCTCGATTCCTCCCTATAAATTCACCCACAATCCATTGGTAGCCTTTTCGCTCAAAACCGCACCCTTCCTCGACGAAAATTCACTCGCCGGAAAATACCTGCAAATCGCCGGAAAACCGAGCCTTTCACTTCTGAGCCTTACTGAACACCCAGAACTTATACCGAAGCCACCTACACTCACCTCAAGCTCCCTGAAGACTCTCTGCCGCAGGACACACGTCGCCGGAATAATCTGCTGTCACCGGAGTTTCGCCGGAGAAACAGAGGAGTTCAGTTCGGTATACCTTACGCTTAATTTTTCATTCTTTTTATTTATCTCACCTGTAATTAACCTCAAAACACTAAAAGAACATGATTAAATCGACGAACCAGTCGGACTCCGATTCTGGTTTAGTCTAACGAAGAAGACGAAGTTTCCGTTGTCTATATGTATAATTAAAATCAAGATATAACTCGGGTTAGACACACAGTCCAGCGGTGGACTGTGTGCACATAAAACACGCTTACGTCTCGAGTTCGAACCTTGTCCCACGCACCTTCGCCCTAATAAAATTGTTTTTTTTATTAACTGAACCGAAGTCACTGCTTAAGATGTTAAGTTTAATAAAAACCGGAATAATAACCAAGATAGACACACAGTCCAGTGGTGGACTGTGTGAATGTTTAATCACACGTCACGAGTTCGAGTCCGGACTACCGCACCGGTCCGGACAATTATCAAACTTTTTATATAAGACAGAAATGAAAATATTTAGTTTGTATATAAGTATAATAAAAATCAGATTATTTAACAAGTTAGACACACAGTCCAGCGGTGGACTGTGTGTTAACTCAACCCACAGGTCCCGGGTTCGAGACCTGTGGAGAGCACCGGTTCGACGCATTAAATCGTTTTTAAAAATAAATGATTTTCAGTTTAACTCAATTAGTATATAAATATAATTAAAAACAGAAATATTTCGGGTTAGACACGTAGCTCAGTTGGTAGAGCTGCGTGCACGCGTACGGGAGGTCTCGGGTTCGAGCCTCACCCGGCGCACACAATTACACATACGAACCGGTCAACAGTCAAAGTCAATGGTCAATGGTCAACGGTCAACGGTCAAAAGTCAACATTTTTTTATTATTTTTATTTATTTAGTTTATTTAAAAATCAATTAAAAATACTTAAAAATAACATTTTTAAGGTTAGAAAATAGCCTTAAACTCACAAAAATACACCCAACAATCCTACTAAACTGGATTAATAAAATCCGTTTATTTACCAAACCATTATGTTATTATCTAGGTTAGTTTCACTCGTGGTTAATGTCACACCCCGACCCGCAGCGGAAAAGGTGACCGGGGCATGATTGGGTTATCATCAAAGCTCATGACATTTATTAAACGTTTCATATTTATTAATACAATTTAATGGAAATTTACAATAAATGATACAACATGTTCTAACTATCAATCTAAGCTTCTTGGTTCTCTTCTAAGGCATATCCTATGTTTTCCTTGCTTCAACCTGTTCACCTGTATCATGTGTAAAAAGGTTTTTGGATCAACATAATGTTGGCGAGTGAATCCTATGGAAAAACATTTGAACAAGTTTATCCAATTGATTATAAATAATGTGCATACCACATATGAGTAAATGTAGATGTAAATTTATTCACACAACACATAATATTGAATATTGAACACACAAACACCAAATGATTGTTTTGAGGCACGCGTTGTTCGACTCGTCTCCCACGAGGAACTGATGGGCCTAATGAATGAGTTTTGAGGCACGCGTTGTTCTTACGAACTGATGGGCCTAATGTATGAGTTTTGAGGCACGCGTTGTTCTCGTCTCCCACGAGGAACTGATGGGCCTAATGAATGAGTTTTGAGGCACGCGTTGTTCTTACGAACTGATGGGCCTAATGTATGAGTTTTGAGGCACGCGTTGTTCTCGTCTCCCACGAGGAACTGATGGGCCTAATGAATGAGTTTTGAGGCACGCGTTGTTCTTACGAACTGATGGCCTAATGTATGAGTTTTAAGGCACGTGTTGTTCTCGTCTCCCACGAGGAACTGATGGGCCTAATGAATGAGTTTTAAGGCACGCGTTGTTCTCGTCTCCCACGAGGAACTGATGGGCCTAAATAATTTGCATACAACTTTGACAATATGTAATACATCACAACCAATAATAGTTACATTCTAATTTAGTTCACAAAATGGTATAGCACGAATTTGCATAAGAGAATTAGTTTAAGCGACACATGGTACACACCAAAACATGAATAAAGAGGGGAGTTTGTAAGAATTCACTCACATTGGGTGCGTTCGGTTGATGACGTTGAATGCACGCGAAGTGGTTTTAACCACGAGTGAGATTAAACCTAGATAAATCGCATTACGGTTTGGTAAGTAAACGGGTTTTATTAATCTATTTTAGTAGGATTGTTGGGTGTATTTTTGTGAGTTTGAGGCTATTTTCTAACCTTAAAAATGTTATTTTTAAGTATTTATAATTGATTTTTAATTAAAATAATTAAATAAAATAAAAAAAATATTTTATTTTTGCTACAGTTGACTTTGACCGTTTGACTTTGACTGACGTTGACCGGTTCGGAAGGCATATTATTGTGCGCTGGGTGAGGCTCGAACTCGAGACCTCCCGTACGCGTGCACGCAGCTCTACCAACTGAGCTACGTGTCTAACCCGTCATATATCCGATTTTAATTACATATATACATTAATTAGAATTAAACAGAAATCCCTTTATTTTAAAAATGAATTAAATCTAGCGAACTGGTGCGCTCCACAGGTCTCGAACCCGGGACCTGTGGGTTAGCGGACACACAGTCCACCGCTGGACTGTGTGTCTCACTTGGTTATAAACTCGGTTATCAATATACTTAACATATACTTAAATCAACCCGGTTCAGTTTGCTGAAAAAGGAATTTTTATCAAGGCAGCGTGTAAGGGACAATACTCGAACTCGAGACCATAGCGTTAAAAGTGCACACAGTCCACCGCTGGACTGTGTGTCTAACCCGGTAATTAACTTGATTTTAATTATACTTAACCATTACTGAAACGTCGTCTTCTTCACTGGTTTTAACCGGAAGTGGCGACTGACTGGTTCGAATGTTGATTCAAGTTTCTTTTAGCGTTTAATGATCAATTTCAGACGAGATAAAAGTAAAAAGGAAAGGAATTAGGCGTGAAAAGTACCGACTGGTTCTCCTCTGTTTTCCGGCAGAACTCCGGCGACAGCAATCTTTTTCCGGCGACGAGTGTCTTGCAGCAGAGAGTCTTCCGAAAGGTTACAAAGGTTGTGGGTGACTTCGGTAAAAGTTTAGGGGTTTCAGTAAAGCTCGGAGACTAATAATACGGTTTTCCGGCGATGTATCAAATATTTCCGGCGAGTGATTTTTCGTCGAGAAAAGGTGCGATTTGAGTGTGAAAGGTTTCTGGCGAGTTGTGGGTGTATTTATAGGGTAGTATTGAGATGAATGGGGTCTGAATTCGGTCTAAATTCGAAGTCAGCCGTTCTCCGGCGGTTATGGCTGATGTCGCGGGTTCAGACGTCGGTTATAACCGTCGAGGGAGTTAAGTCATCGGTTATTTTGAGCGGAAAAGTAATTAAACGACGAAGTCGTCGGATTTCCGACGACTGCTATTTTGGGCGCAATTTACTGAAATTAACTTCGGAACTTGAATATTTGAATTAAATGTTTCCTGTTATTACCATAAAATCAAAGCGGCGGAGCGGTTGTTCGGCTAGGTGATAAGTTGTTGGTTTGAACCGGTACAGACCCGAGTTCGAAACCCGGCATGAGTAAAACATTTTTATTTTGTTATTTTTGACAGTTTTTCAAAAACTAAAATACATATCCCCGCATAATAATTGATTACGTATCGTTTAAAATTATTTTGGGCATTTAATTCGCAACGAAAATTTTAACTGACTGTTCGGTTGATAAACGGAGCGGGTTTGGTAAATCCGTTTTTTGACGGATGTTACAGTTAAAACCAACTTCGTGCGCATTCAACATCATCAATCGAACGCACCCAATGTGAGTGAATCTTACAACTCCCCTTTTTAATTACACGTTTTGGGGTGTGTCACGTGTCACCAAAATCAACTCGTTTATTTAAACTTGTGCATTATCATATTGTGATCTAAACTTAGATTGTATACATTGTTTTTAGTTATTTATTTCATATTGTCAATTTATATGCAATTCATTCATTAGGCCCATCAGTTCCTCGTGAGAGACGAGTTGAGCAACGCGTGCCTCCAAACGATCCATTATTGTTCATGTGTGCATTATTTAATATTAATTGATTGGTGAATAAGTTTACATCTATTTTTACTCATTTGTGGTTGTGCACTTTATTTTACAATCAATTAAATAAACTTGTTCAAATGTTTTTCATAGGATTCACTCGCCAACTTTTTGTTGATCCAAAAACCATTTTTACACATGATACAGGTGAACAGGATGAAGGAAGGAAAACATAGGAAATGCCTTAGAAGAAAACAATGAAGCCTAGATTGATGTTTAGGACATGATGTAATTATGATTGTAAATTTCCCATTAAATTGTATTAATGAATATGAAACGTTATAATAAATGTCATGAGCTTTGATGATAACCCAATCATGCCCCGATCACCTTTTCCGCTGCGGGTCGGGGTGTGACAGATTGGTATCAGAGCCATGACTATAGGGATATAGGATAGGTTATTAGACCCTTAGAGCCTATACTATAGTTTGCCTAAATTTTAATTGTTTAGGTGGTTACATACAAACTTATGATGTTTATTTGTTTCATATTTGTTTATACTTACAGTCAAGCATACATACTTATATACACATTCATCATACATATTTCAATGTTCATATATTCAAATCATTTTCATACTCTCGTTATTCAAAGATTTTGTTGCAATTTTCAAATCTCATCAAAGTAAGTTCTGCGACGGGCATGTAGTAACTGGAAGGGTACAAGTACCGGTAGTCGGAACGTCCTGTCTAGGTTGGCATTCGTATAAATCCAATATAACGGACCAGTTTGCCTACCTAGGGACTAACGATGAGAGTACGATGGACCTATTAGGCCAAAGCATGCCACACCAAACGTCGTTCGAACTAACCCCACTTTGAGGTGTCACCGTGTCTACACCTGGACACATTCCGAATATCATACGTTATATACATCTTTCTCGATTTTCTCCGGGTTTTAGTGTACGTAACCAGGCTAACACATGCGAACCATATGAAAAACCCGGTATTCATGGGGGCCCACATGATTACGAAGGTGAAGTATGGCGGCATGTAGGGCCTAATGACGAGCAAAGCCCAAGACATCCTATGGATGTAGTAGATTTATTTTTCTATATTTATTTTATGAATGTTCATTCCTAGTGCGACCCATGATCCCAAAAACATCCAACTCATACTCATGAGGCGTATTCCTTGTAGATGTCTTCTAGCCTCGCCCGTAGGAAGATGAGAGCAGGAAAAGCCCGCGAGCGCATGGCTGCCCTAATCGCTCAACAAATGGCTGCCGTAATACCCAACATTGTAATCCAAGTTCAACAAGCACTTACCGCTAATCCTGTCAATCAAGAAGATCAACACGTTATCAACCCTCCCCCAAATACCACTAAATGCACCTACAAGCATTTCAAATCCTGCGACCCTCCAAAATACGAAGGGACTGAAGGTGTCACCGCTCTCCTCCATTGGTTCGAAGAAATGGAGAATACTTTTCTAAATTGCGATTGCCCCAATGCTCGCAAGGTGCGTTATGCTACTGGTCGTTTATATGGAATAGCACTTACTTGGTGGAATACAGAGAAGGCCAAACGAGGTGTTGAAGACGCTATGACTTTAACTTGGGAAGAATTGAAAGAAATCATGACAAGACGGTTTTGCCCGAGGAGCGAAATCAAGAAATTAGAAGACGAGTTCTATTCGTTGAAGCAAAAGGAAGGCGACCACATCACTTACAACAAAAGAATTCTCGAGTTAAATCAAATGGTTCCCAACTTGTTCACTCCCCTCTACCGTTTGATCGAGCATTACATTCGAGGTCTTCCGTAAAAAATTCAAGACTCTGTAATAAGTACCACGCCTGCAACTTTGGAAGCAGCAATGGAGTTAGCTACAGTGCTCACCGAAAACCGAATCCGGAACAAAGACTTCAAGGAGGAGAAGAAGAAGGATAAGGCATCGACTAAACACTTCAAACTCCACCCAAACCGAATCCCCTTCTCAACCCATTTCTAAGAGAAAAAGAGACGGGCAACTTTTCGCTACTATCCAACGTAATCAACCAATTTCACACGCCATACCCATCCAAGCTATCCCAATCACTCAAGTAGCACCCAACTCAACTTACCCAAATAAGAAACCATATCTTGGACCTCACCCTCGATGTAACACCTGTTTTTATCACCATCCATCTACCTTACCTTGTCGACTATGTGGAATTGTGGACACTATGGTCATTTGAGCAAGGTTTGCCGCACCCCTCAAAACCAAACCTCACCCCCTACTCAAAACATGATCCAAACCTATCAACAATCCCAATACCCCATGTTCCCATATGTTCGAACTTGTTTCAATTGTGGCGACCCTACCCACTTTAGAAACGCATGCCCTCGACTGGTTAACATCATAAACGCTCAAGCTCAATCAAACCCAGTTAACCAAGTAAATCAAGAAAACCCAATCACTAGGCCACCAGCAAGAGGAAGAGTTTTCAACATCAACGCCAATCCTGTCGAAGATAATGACGGCCCAAACGAATCCACCCAACTAGTCCTCTTCACTGAAAATCCAGATTCAACTCCAATCGTTTAGTTTTATGTTTTTCTTTATGTTTTAGAATCACATAGAACCAATAATAACTTAAGGATAAAGCCAACGAAATTTTGACAAGGATATGGTGGATATGCCGCTGGTACTTCCTATATATAAGTATTCTTGTCAAAGGATCGGAGGCATTATCAGGCGGTTATGAGAGGTTCCATGTGTAAACCGTTTGTGTAATTATTGTTTGGATTAAATTTATTATTTTCAGTACATGCAATACGATCGGCTCCGTTTGATTGAGCCTTGATCGCACAGACATTTTTCATTTTCAGTACATGCAATACGATCGGCTCCGTTTGATTGAGCCTTGATCGCACAGACATTTTTCATTTTGTTGTGTTTGTTGTAGAGTCACATAGAACTAATCATAACTTGCGGATAAAGTCAATGAAAATTTGACGAGAATATGGTGGATACGCCGCTGGTACTTCCTATATATAAGTATTCTTGTCAAAGGATCGGAGGCATTATCAGGCGGTTATGAGAGGTTCCATGTGTAAACTGTTTGAGTGATTATTATTTATTATTTTCAGTACATGTAATACGATCGGCTCCGTTTGATTGAGCCTTGATCGCACAGACATTTTTCATTTTCAGTACATGCAATACGATCGGCTCCGTTTGATTTAGCCTTGATCGCACAGACAGTTTTCATTATCAGTATCTTGTGGTTGTTGTGTTTGTTGTAGAGTCACATAGAACTAATCATAACTCACTGATAAAACCAATGAAAATTTGACAAGAATATGGTGGATACGCCGCTGGTACTTCCTATATATAAGTATTCTTGTCAAAGGATCAGAGGCATTGTCAGGCGGTTATGAGAAGTTCTATGTAGGATTTAGTAATTTCTTGGTAACTAATCATAACTTGTGGATAAAACCAACGAAAATTTGACAAGAATATGGTGGATACGCCGCTGGTACTTCCTATATATAAGTATTCTTGCCAAAGGATCAGAGGTATTATCAGGCGGTTATGAGAGGTTCCATGTAGGATTTAGTATGTTTTGGTTGAAGTTTGTTCATCATACATTTCAGTGTATTCAATTTCATCATTTATAGAAGTTGAGCTATGTCTCACTTCCACAATGACTAACCTCTCCATCATAACAAACGAGAGAGGAACTGTCACCATTCAAACATATATGCTATCAGAATGTGGATTCAAATATTGGTTGTTGTGTTATTTATGTTCTAGAATTACATCATAGGACCAATCATAACTTACTGATAAAACCAATGAACATTTGACAAGAATATGGTGGATACGCCGCTGGTACTTCCTATATATAAGCATTCTTGTCAAAGGATCAGAGACATTGTCAGACGGTTATGAGAAGTTCTATGTAGGATTTTGTAATTTCTTGGTACATTAGTTGTTGCGTTTATTTATGTTCTAGAGTCATATCATAGAACCAATCATAACTTACTGATAAAACCAATGAAAATTTGACAAGCATATGGTGGATACGCCGCTGGTACTTCCTATATATAAGTATTCTTGTCAAAGGATCAGAGGTATTGTTAGGCGGTTATGAGAAGTTCCATGTAGGTTGTAGTATTAGAAGTTTTGCTTTAGGATATAACCATATCCTTCCAAACATATCAAAACTCTTACGCATGATATCATATTTAGCGAATCAACTCTGCTTATCAATATTTTACCGTAGGCAACAAAAAGCGATTCCTGTAACAGGGTACTTGACCATTACAAGGGACGTTACCGCCTTAAACAAAAACTTAAAACTCTTACTCTTTTTCTAAGCATGTAACTGTCAAACTAAACACCATCATTTTTAGTCAAATATATCACTACTTAAATTTCGGGACGAAATTTCTAAAAAGCAGGGGATACTGTAACATCCGTCAAAAAACGGATTTACCAAACCCGCTCCGTTTATTAACCGAACAATCAGTTAAAAATTTCGTTGCTTATTTAATGCCCAAATTAATTTTAAACGATACATAATTAATAAGTATATTGGAATATATAATTTATTTTTGAAAAACTGTTAAAAATTGTGGTTTAAAAATAAAAGATTGCTGCCGGGTTTCGAACCCGGGTCAGCCAGCGATTCAAACAAAGCATTAACACACACGCGTTCAACCACTGCGCCACTTATGTTTTTTGTTAAATATTGGAAACAATTAATACATAAAATGAATCTCAATTTCAAAACCGACGCGCCTATTTGCAGTCGTCGGAAATCCCGACTATCTCGCCAAGATTTGACGGTTTCTTCAGTTTTAACGTAAACTTTAACTATGACATCGGTTATAACCGACGTCTGAACCCGCGACGCAAGTCATAACCGCCGGAAAACGTAATGACTTTGAATCAAGTCTGAAATCCGACTCTATACATCTCGATTCCTCCCTATAAATTCACCCACAATCCATTGGTAGCCTTTTCGCTCAAAACCGCACCCTTCCTCGACGAAAATTCACTCGCCGGAAAATACCTGCAAATCGCCGGAAAACCGAGCCTTTCACTTCTGAGCCTTACTGAACACCCAGAACTTATACCGAAGCCACCTACACTCACCTCAAGCTCCCTGAAGACTCTCTGCCGCAGGACACACGTCGCCGGAATAATCTGCTGTCACCGGAGTTTCGCCGGAGAAACAGAGGAGTTCAGTTCGGTATACCTTACGCTTAATTTTCATTCTTTTTATTTATCTCACCTGTAATTAACCTCAAAACACTAAAAGAACATGATTAAATCGACGAACCAGTCGGACTCCGATTCTGGTTTAGTCTAACGAAGAAGACGAAGTTTCCGTTGTCTATATGTATAATTAAAATCAAGATATAACTCGGGTTAGACACACAGTCCAGCGGTGGACTGTGTGCACATAAAACACGCTTACGTCTCGAGTTCGAACCTTGTCCCACGCACCTTCGCCCTAATAAAAATGTTTTTTTTATTAACTGAACCGGAGTCACTGCTTAAGATGTTAAGTTTAATAAAAATCGGAATAATAACCAAGATAGACACACAGTCCAGTGGTGGACTGTGCGAATGTTTAATCACACGTCACGAGTTCGAGTCCAGACTACCGCACCGGTCCGGACAATTATCAAACTTTTTATATAAGACAGAAATGAAAATATTTAGTTTGTATATAAGTATAATAAAAATCAGATTATTTAACAATTTAGACACACAGTCCAGCGGTGGACTGTGTGTTAACTCAACCCACAGGTCCCGGGTTCGAGACCTGTGGAGAGCACCGGTTCGACGCATTAAATCGTTTTTAAAAATAAATGATTTTCAGTTTAACTCAATTAGTATATAAATATAATTAAAAACAGAAATATTTCGGGTTAGACACGTAGCTCAGTTGGTAGAGCTGCGTGCACGCGTACGGGAGGTCTCGGGTTCGAGCCTCACCCGGCGCACACAATTACACATACAAACCGGTCAACAGTCAAAGTCAATGGTCAATGGTCAACGGTCAAAAAGTCAACATTTTTTATTATTTTTATTTATTTAGTTTATTTAAAAATCAATTAAAAATACTTAAAAATAACATTTTTAAGGTTAGAAAATAGCCTTAAACTCACAAAAATACACCCAACAATCCTACTAAACTGGATTAATAAAATCCGTTTATTTACCAAACCATTATGTTATTATCTAGGTTAGTTTCACTCGTGGTTAAAACCAACTTCGTGCGCATTCAACATCATCAACCGAACACACCCAATGTGAGTGAATCTTACAACTCCCCTTTTTAATTACACGTTTTGGGGTGTGTCACGTGTCACAAAAATTAACTCGTTTATTTAAACTTGTGCATTATCATATTGTGATCTAAACTTAGATTGTATACATTGTTTGTAGTTATTTATTTCATATTGTCAATTTATATGCAATTCATTCATTAGGCCCATAAGTTCCTCGTGAGAGACGAGTTGAGCAACGCGTGCCTCCAAACGATCCATTATTGTTCATGTGTGCATTATTTAATATTAATTGATTGGTGAATAAGTTTACATCTATTTTTACTCATGTGTGGTTGTGCACTTTATTTTACAATCAATTAAATAAACTTGTTCAAATGTTTTTCACAGGATTCACTCGCCAACTTTTTGTTGATCCAAAAACCATTTTTACACATGATACAGGTGAACAGGATGAAGCAAGGAAAACATAGGAAATGCCTTAGAAGAAAACAATGAAGCCTAGATTGATGTTTAGGACATGATGTAATTATGATTGTAAATTTCCCATTAAATTGTATTAATGAATATGAAACGTTATAATAAATGTCATGAGCTTTGATGATAACCCAATCATGCCCCGATCAACTTTTCCGCTGCGGGTCGGGGTGTGACAGTAGTGACATAGGGGTTCTCCTAATCAACTATTTATCATAATGTACATTTAAAAAAAGCCCTTTCTTGGATTTGAAGCGATGCCTTAAGCCTCTTTCTTAGCTCAAGGCGTTTAAAGGAAAGAGCGTGACTCTTTAGAATAAAACCATTTGATTTAATTCATGAATTACCCCACCATGAGTCTACTCTACTGCATTTAAAAAATAGGTAACTATATAGATATATATTATTAATTACTATTATTTGAATATAATATAGTATATCATCCGTGTTTCTGTTACGACACAACGGAAGTCAATAGTTCGACAGAAGAGAAAAAGTGGAGGCTGTACACCTAGGATTGTAGTTCAAGCGGTCAGAGCACCGCCCTGTCAAGGCGGAAGGTGTGGGTTCCAGCCCCGTCCATCCCGACGCCGGATTCAAAAAATTCATCTCTCCATTCTCGGGGGGGGGGGGGGGGGGCAGGGAGCGGAATATCATTCCTAACCTAGCGGGGGATCTTTTCTTTTTTCGTTTCGAATTTCTCATCAAATAAATAGGGCTATTCTTACTATTGTAACTAGTACCGGGAGATTGACATGTGTGTATTAGTACAATTATTGGGATATTCAGGATTCCAAGAAAGGCTGGGTATGCCGATTGCTCTCGTTAACGACCACAAAGGCATCCATATAAGGTAGATGAGAGAAAGTGCTCGATGAACGATGATTGAAGATTGCAACATCTTTTTGATAAAGACAACATTAGACTTGTACATTTTTAAGAAGAATTCGGCCAACGTGTCGTCTTGCTACAAAAGGGCCATCTTACTGAATCCGAAAGGTCGACAAAAACGTGGTGATTCCCCCTTGAATTTAAGAGATAGGGCAACCATCCTACGAAATCTATGGTTATGCTTTTCCCATGGCCAAGAAGGTTTTGGGTTGACAAAGCCCCAGCTTACTATTGGACGACTTCGACGTGCTATGCAGAGCATACACAACGCATCACCGCTGGACATCTGCTTCTATCCTGGGCAAAATGAAAAAAAAAATGAGATGAAAAAGGACTTTCCAGGTGAGCTAGAGTTTGATCAAGTCCAAAGTATAATCCAACTCTGGTGTCATGAAGGACCGCGAGACGCCTTTCTTTTCCCAAAATACTCTACCGTTGATGTACTGCAAAGTACATATATTTATAGTGTATATTTTGGCCCGTTTTTAGATAGTTTGAGTCTAGTTTAGGTTAGAATTTCGATACTGCTGACGTTAAGCTTTGATTTCAGGTCCTGTTGCTTAAAGTGTTGAAAAACGAAGAAATACGAGCAGTTTGGAAGGAAAACGGGAACCGAACGCGAAACTGAATGAACGAAAAAACAAAATCAGCAGCTAAGGGGGGCGCCGCCATACGCGACCCCCTGCCTCGTACCAGTCGCGCTACGCGACGGGGTCCCTGTTCGCGAAAATAAGTTTTGTTGATTCGGGTTGCGCTAGATTTCGGAGTATATAATGAAACTTAGTTAACCTTCATTAGGGTTATGAATTTTGAGAGTTGTCAAGCCATTTTTGGAGGAGATTTAGCTGGAATCGAAGGTTTCGAAGCTCGGGAATCATCCAGCGAAGTGTATATTGAGTCTTGAGTCGGTTGGTTTGTGAGTCTTTAGTTATTTAAATTTTAGAGTTCAGTTTCGGGTTTACTAATATGCACGTGCAAGTCGAATACATCTTGCCCGTACTCAATCTCCATTCGGGCAAGTTTGTTGATAACTTAAGCTTTTGTAAATGGTAACCCATGTTTTTAGTCAACTTTATTTTCGGTTTTAGTCGCGACTGTAATGCTATACGGCTGATTCCATTTAAAAAAATAGGTTGTTTTAATCTGATTCGTATTGCTTAAATCTTTATCTTGTGTTTTCAGGAAATGTTAGGTGAAGGTTCTTCCAGGGATCCAAAGAGACAGAGAGGCTCATCTCCTCGGCCACAAGGAGACCCAGCTTTACAGCAGAATTTACCGGACGCAAGAAGAAGAAGAATAAGATATCGTAATCGAGATCGGAGACTTTATGGTCGACCTGAAAGGATCGTCGAGCACCCGATCCTGGACTTTGAGGAAGACACTGCAGAGAGGGAAATATTGGTGAAGTATGTGAAAACAAATCTGTTGGAGCACCGTACGATTGACACAGACAATGGGGGTTCGTGACAGAGTAGCAAATTTGTTTGGGCCGAGATTGATTGAGGCAGTGGATTGTCGTTGGCCGCAGTACACAGAGCTGACTATTGTGTTTCATTGTACTTTCCAACACAAGGAGGGTACTTTTGCTGAGAAGAACGCGGTATCGTTTTCGCCGGGTAGAAATATTTATGAGATGAGTATAGCCGAGTTTGGGGTAGCTTTGGGTTTTTATTCTGAGGAAGAAGTTCAGACGGATGAATTTGTTGAGGGGTTAAGGGGTGTGTACAATCATCCGAGGGATAATTGTTTGACTCCAAATTTTCGGCCGGATTTTGGGAGTCGATTGCTACAGTACCATTTCCGGTATGAACCTTACTACTTCGGTTCGTGATCCGGTTTATAGGTATATTCTCAAGGTTTTGGCGACGACGATTGTTGGACGAAGGTCGGGTGAGAATAAAGCAAACTGGTTGGATATTTTTGCTTTGATGTGTATGGTAGAGAGGCGAAATTGGAATTTGGCGAGTTTCTTTGCTTGGTCGTGTAATAGAACTCGCAGAGGGGGAATCGACCGACTTTGGATCTGGGGCCGTATATTGCTAGGTTGGCAAATAATTTGGGTGCGTTCACGAAGTACAAGTTGGACCACATGAGATTGAATGTTCCAACGAGTTACTGGAGTGTTGGGGACCTGCAATCAGCAGGTATTTTGACATACTCGGACCCACCGGAATGGATGGATTATCCGGGTGCACAGGTTCAGCCGCCAGCAGGTACTGAAGCGGCTGATTTCATTCAGGGTGCTTTCCCGAAATGCTCACAGAGGCCTAGGCAGAGACATGAGATCCCAGCTCAACAGCATCCACTTCGCCAGCCCCGATAGCCACGTCTTGATCTGTTTACCCTTGAGACTACTTATGATCTTACTCAGTAGCGTTTTGATCAATTGGAGGATAGGATGAGAGTTGATCACCAATGGACGATGCAGAGCCACCACCGACAGGATGACATGTTGTGGTACATGATGTCGGGTATGAACTTCAATGTCCCTCCGCCTTTTTATGGACTACTTCCACCACCTTCTTATGGTCCTGAGCATCAGCACTCGTATGTTTATGGTCATGATCAGTGGGGTGGTCAAAGTGGATATGGCTATGATTATGGTGCTCAGTATGGAGGACATCAAGGGGCAGGAGGTTCAGGGGTGCAACATATGGATGAAGAGGAGGATGATGAGTGATGAAGATGGTTCGAGGCGGCATATATCCTTTGATGTGCATTTTATTTTATGCTGTCTTGAGAGTTCGATTTGGTTGTAGTAGTTAAGACAATGTTTTTGTTTCTCTGTTGAACTTCGGATGATTGTAGTTTGGATATTTGTGTTTGGGTTAGTTGGTATGGTATGTTTTCTTGTTTCTAGGTTGATGATTGGAGCCGCTTTCTGTTCGTGTGAGAGAGTTTAGTATTGTTTGCTGAGCACGTTCGGTATTGGAGGGCATAAGTGGAAATGACTGGCACGTTGACAGTCACACATTTTTCGAGCCAAGTCTTTTTCATTGTAGAGTTTTGTATTTTGCTTTCTTTAGTTTTTGAATTCGTAGGTAGTGTTTAGTTTAGTCTTGAGTTTTGTTCGATTCTTACATTAGCGATAATGCAAATTTCGAGTGTGGGGATGGGACATTACAACTGTACATTAGAGTCGTAGTATAGTTGAGTCATTGAGTTATTCGTATTTTTTCGTTAAAAAAAATTTAAAAATCTGTCTTTTGAATAAAGAAGTTTGCAGAAAAATAAACGGAAAATGATAGAAAAAATAGATTTTGTTCGGGTTCAAATAATGATAATATGAGAATAAAAGTAGTCGAGCTTGTGTCTAGTTCGAGATATGCGGGTAGGCTCGAGTCGGTTCTGGGTTCCTTTGATTTACTATACCTTAATTGTCTGTGTACTAGTGGGTGCTCATCTAGGAAAAATGGGAAATTGAAACCGCCAATAATAGTATAAGGAATGCTGCTATAACTCAAAATCATCAGAATTTTTAACCAAGAAAAAAAAATGAAAGTGAATAAATTGAGCTAGAAACTAAGAAGAGTAGCGCAGGCCTACGTAATCTTCGTTGGGGATAGTGACTTTGACGTAGAATGCCTCTGGGATGTGCGAAATCAAAATTGCAAAAGATTACCGACGCTCACGTTGTCGCTCTCCGGGATGGTGACTCTGGTTGAGACAGCCTCTGGGTTAGGTAAAGCAACGTCTACGCTCAAAGAAGAAAAAAAAGAAAAAAAATTGAAAAGAAAAAAAAAGAGAAAGGAAAGAAAAAAAATTTGGTTTTAAATTCTTTTGATTGTGGTATAAAACGGTTAGGGATTGGTCCAGTGATCGTTCCTTTTGTTATATAAGCTTGAGGCGGGAGTAGATGGACTGTGGCTTCTAGTGTGAGACCCTAGATAGATTGACTGCACATGAACTAAATTGCATGATAAGGGCTTGGAACCGGGTTTGGGTTTAAGAGGACACATATACTTGGAATCATGGCATACATGAGTTTTGACTTTAATAATGCGATCTATACTTTGACCCGGATAATTTTCTGTTTCTGATTCCATTTTGCATAGATTCTTTTTCAGGGACGAAAAAGTCATAAGTGTGGGGATGTTTGATGTACTGCAAAGTACATATGTTTATAGTGTATATTTTGGCCCGTTTTTAGATAGTTTGAGTTTAGTTTAGGTTAGAATTTTATACTGCTGACGTTAAGCTTTTATTTCAGGTCCTGTTGCTTAAAGTGTTGAAAAACGAAGAAATACAAGCAGTTTGGAAGGAAAACAGGAACCGAACGCGAAACTGAGTGAACGAAAAAACAAAATCAGCAGCTAAGGGGGCGCCGCCATACGCGATCCCCTGTCTCATACCCGTCGCGCTACGCGACGGGGTCCCTGTTCGCGAAAATAAGTTTTGTTGATTCGGGTTGCGCTAGATTTCGGAGTATATAATGAAACTTACTTAACCTTCATTAGGGTTACGAATTTTGAGAGTTGTCAAGCCGTTTTTGGAGGAGATTTAGCTGCAATCGAAGGTTTCGAAGCTCGGGAATCATCCAGCAAAGTGAAGATTGAAGACTTGCTCGGGTTTTATAATCCTTGTTTGTTTGATTTATCTTTTCCGAACTTGTAACGATGAATTCTTGCTTGTTTAACTTTGTTTCGTTTTCATTAGTGACTATGCTTGGCTAAACATCTTAACTGCCTAGACTATGATGAATTGATTGAATAAAGTTTAAACCTTTTTCGTTAATTACATGTTTTTATGGGTTAATTGTGTTTTGTAAGGAGTTTGATTATTCTACTTGGTGTGTATGCATACTTTGATTTGGTACTTTGTTATCTATTGCTTCGTGTGAATCTTGGTGGTTGTCTGCTACGGAATAGGTTTATGCTAGATCTTTGACTGTGTGTTTTTGATCTTTTGGGCGTATCGGCCGATAAACCTTAGAAGTGATAGTTAGTAATTTGCTAGGTCTCAGTGTTCTACTAGTCCTTATAGCTGGAAGGTGCGGGGCTATTGGTAGGTCTTACCCGACGAATTGCTGTAGATAGTCTTTGGAAAAGTCATGAATTAGTTGACCCGTCGGTTTATTATTCTATCAAGTCAAGTTAGGATTTTCAAACTACCCTAGATCTATAATTGGAAAAGAGTAGGTCAACATTAGGGTACGTACACAATAATTAGACAACTGGAAAGACGTCTAATAACCGGTAGGATTAACAGCCTAGGTAATGCAATAAGTTTCACCTCGAGAAGGGTTGAGGGGATTAGTTGGTGTTTAATAGGTTTAGTATCATAAGATCCCGGTTCCATAAAACGTGTAATTGACTTAATCGGTAAATTCTTAACATTAATCCAGGATTCTAGTCTAGGTAGTCTCCATCATCACTTGAGAACAATCTTTTATCTTAGTTCGTATTAGCATAACTTTAGTTAATAATTAGTTTAAAATAGATTTCCTTAGATTTTCCGTAACCCCCCCCCCCAAAAAAAAACAATTAAAACAGTTTGAGTCGTGTCTGCCCGAGTCTTTAAGAGTCTAATCAGCGTAATTAGTAGAGTCCTGTGGGTTCGATATCCGGACTTACTTAGGTTATACTACATTGATCGGTACACCTGCCGATTGTGTGGTTTAGGTTTAAGTCGAGTCTAGATTTTAAAGCTTTTTAGTGTTTAGCTTAGAGAGTCTAAAGTAGTTAATTTTTATAGTCTGTTCAGCACACATCAACCGTCAATGAAGACAAAGGCTTTGCTGGATTACAAGTTAGTAAGCTTGTTGGCTTAAAACTCTTAGCCTATTTCAAATGGTAGATCGGTTTGGTGTTCGGTTAGCAAAGGGAGAGCTGCTAAGCACCTTGCTATTAGGACCCTTCAGTCAAGCTTCTCTAGTGAGACCTTTCTTTTAGGTAGGCAATAGCCTGATTCTAAGATTATGTCAGAATCTTTCTATATGCAGCTAATCAGGAGTTACCGAAGGTTTTTAAACTAACTCATTAGCTAAGGAACATAATCAGGCCTCTACCGATGAGGTTTTGGATATTTTTTTAGATCTCCCCCAAAAGCTAGTCCTTTGAGACAGAGTGGAGATTTCGGACATTTTAGATCTCTCATAAAAGCTAGTCGACTGAGACAGAGGATCAAAACAGAGATCTTTCAGACCGTTGAAAAACGATCTTGGGGGCAAGTTGACTAATCAAAAACAAAAGTTGAGGCCCCCGAAATAAGTCGGACCTAGCATTTCTTAGTAGTTTTTGTTGCCTATATGAATTTCCATAGTAAGCAGCTACAACCGTCGCTAGGAGTAAGCCTTTGGAGGGAGACTAAAACCCTGATATAGGACAAGTAGTGCTTTAGAGTGGGTGTTTACTTGACTTTACTTTAGAAGGCTTCCACCCGTTCCACTTTCACTTTTGGGAGAATCACTTCGCTACATTCCTTATGGCCATTCTCTTTAATCAATGGTTGTAACAACTTACTATCGAAATGAACATAGGCTTTAAAGGACTAGCAACAACTTCCTAACTCAAAAGATCAAGTGCCGACTCATGCTATTGGTTAAAGCTCTTAAGGTTAGTGTTCGAGGTTTGATGGCCTTGACTTTCCAGTGGAAAATTGTGAGTGGAAAGAGGGTATTCCTAATTAGGATAGGCTGAGCTTGACTAAAAGTACGATGAAGGCTTTGAGCTACGGGAAAGAACTTGACTAAAAGAACTCACTTTCAAGGACTAAAAGTTTGTCCATAAAGTGGAGAGAAGTAATTCTAAATCTTTGCCCTTTATTGGACTCCTCCTTAGTATAGCTATATGGTTGTAGCAATCTGACTCAAAAGCGGAAAAACAACCACCTATGTCGATAGAGCGAGAGATAGGTCTCATACTGCCTCTTAAGGTTAGTTCTATGCCTCACAACAACTACCTCATAGGTGATTATTAATCGACTTTAGATCAGAAGTAGATGCCTCTTCCAGGGCTCTTTTTAGGCCTTTCTCGTATAACAAAAAGGAAGTTGAGAAGTGTTGGGATTGAACCCTTTACAAAAGAACATATGATAGAAAGCCAAAACATGTATGTACTAAATGATCCAGGACAAGCAGTGCTTTGATTCACTTCTTCCTTCAATGGCAAGATATCTAACATCTGATGGCTCTAAGATCTGTTCATTGCTAAGCTCTATTGGATTGTAAAGATTATTGAAGACCAAACCACTGATAAAGTCAAAGGTCTACTGGAAGTCAAAGGACTGATCACCCTTTGAAGAACATCTGATAAAGCTTCATCAGTGGTTGAGCTCATCAGTGGATAGCATCATCAGTGTCTTGTAAATAAGTGTTTTATCAATGTAACAGAGGATAGCATTAGCAGAGGTTAGAGTTTTTTAGGGTTGTTAAATGTCACTATCTTGGTGACGTCAGTAACGATGCCACAGAGGTTAGGGATTCGTACTATAAATAGACAGTGCATGTACTGTTCTATTTAGCTCACACACACACATACACTCATCTTTTATGAACAAACCTGTGTGAGCTTGGACTGAGGGGGAGTTAGTAATTCGTACATGTATTTGTTTGTAATCTTTTCAATCTTTTGAGTAATGAAAACATTGTATGATGAAAGCTAATCTCTCCTTGATTGTGTTACAAAGTTTTGAATTTCAGTCCTCTGCAAAGTATTCTATGCTTTATCTTATTTTATTATCAACTTGTTTAAAACAATAGAATCAAGTCAAACTCAGATCCTAACAATTGGTATCAGAGCATAGGTCAGTCAAATTCGATCTAATAATCAATTTGACATAAAAAAAGATCAACTCAATTTCATTGATACTGTGTTGTTCGTACTTGTTGAAAAACAGAGTAAGAATCTAATCACGTTGGTTAATCAAATACTCTGTAAAACAACCAAGATGCTACTAAACACACAAATTCCACATGACACTAACAGTGTATCGTTTCATATGATTTCAGTGTTTGTGTTGGAATTTGTGATGATTCCATGATTGACTGTTGCTAAGGATTAATCTAATGTCATTAAAAGACTGAGGTGAACCAAAACCTTAGGAACAAGATCTATATATGGAACAAAAGTTATGAGAAACCTTTAAAAGGTGAAAATCAAAATTGTGTTGAATTAATTTTTTTTAAAGCAAGTTTCAAAACTTACATCAAGGTATAACCAAGGATCAACTCCAAAACAATGGTAGAAAATCACTAGTGTTGTAAAAAGGGAGTTTGAGCCTACCCAAATCACTTGTGAGAAAAGGGTAAAATCCTGTAAAGGTTATGTGTTGATATTTAGGAAACCAGATCAAAAGTAATGTGAAATTTAGCATAAACATTTTGCAAAAAATGACCAAGTTTCTCAAAACATTACTGTAAATGATTCTGGATTGATTATTCTTTTCTTAGAAACCTTCCAGTGAATGCTACAACATCTGCCTGTGGAAAGGTTAAAAAGAGAATAGAAGAAAAATCACAAAACTCAAAAGTGTGTTTATCTCAAAACTTTTGATGTCGAAAGAAATGAGTATAAACATAAAACCCTTGAGAGTTCATAGGCTAGTACTACAAAAGGAAAACCTAGATAAATCTCCATCTCTGCTCAAACATCTGTTACCAAACAAGCTAAGTGCAACCACTATTTATAGGAAGGTTCAGGTACTCTCAATCTTCATCACAAGACTGGGGATATGCTATTATAATCCCAAAATACAAAATCTCATCCACCAAAAGAGCAGAAGATGTTTCAAAACAGTTTCCCATTCCACGACCAAATACAGTGTAAATCAGACATCACCTTGTGAGGGATTACTATGAAAAGGTTTGATTTCTCTGCATCATGTTCTAACTAAAGATCAACTGGCAGATGTTCAAATCAAAGCATTAGAAACATCCACCTTCAAAAGTCTGATATCTAGGTTTGAAATGCTAAACATGGATTAAAACAAGTTCTCTTGTATTTAGTGTATAAATAGCATCAAAATGTTTCCAGAAAATCAAAAACAAAACCTTAAAAATATTAAAATTGAATTTTCTCAATAAATCTCTAAAGTCTGATGAAACCACTGTTCTATCTTCAAAACTCTGACTAGCATATCTATCCACTGATAAAGTGAATCCTCTGACTTCATTATCCTGGTCAAACCTCCGTGTTGACCTTATCTACTGTTTCACATCGACTGACAGTGTTTTAGTTCTTCACTGTTCACAACCACTAAGACACACATCAGTGGTTTCCCAAACTGCTGTCATCCATTCATAGTCAGAGGAAACACGTGGACATATGATAGTCATCAGATCTTGCCACATGGCAGATGTTAACCGTCTGACGTTTGAAACTACTGTTATTCAACTAAAACCCTGATAAAACCCTCAAACAAAGTTTTTATCACCAAAATCAAATTTAAAATTTCTCAAAAGCGATTACACACTTCTTCAATATTTCAGTCTCTCTCAAATATTTCGCTATTCTGAAATCCGATCATGGTTCTTATCATCAAACATCCACACAATTACCTTTGTACTTTCGAAAAGACGGAGAAAAATACAGATTTTCATTATATCATCGATATCTTGTCTTCATCAATGTATAAAACTTTGCTCACCTGTAATGCACCAATTTATCAAGACACCCTATACGAGATTTCTGGGCTAATGCTAAACTTGAAATTCAAAATAAAAACCCTTGGGCAATCTCATCAAAAGTAGGAGGTATCCTGGTTCCAATAACTCCACAAACCATCTCAGAAGTTTTTCAGATGGACGACCTAGCTGGTAAAATCTCTTTCCCTAAGGATGAGTATCAAGTCGATTTGATCAAAAGAGGGTATACATGACAATTAACAAAAGCTACTATGCAAAAAGGAGAATTTCCACCTCCTATGAAATTCCAGTTCCATACCCTGCTCACCTGTGTTTCAAATAAAACAACTAGTTTTAACGAAATACATTTGAAAATTCAATACTTGGGGTATGCTATTATGTCTAAAACTGATTACAATTACTCCCAAGCATTGTTTAATGATTTGGTAACAAATCTGAAAAATGTGAAAGACAATAAAGCACACGCTTTCTTGTTATTTCCAAGATTTTTAAGTTATTATTTACAACAAAAAATTCTAAAAGAGAGTGCACAAGCTCTTATTCAAGGTATACCCTTTCAAATAAACAGCTTAACGTATGAAACATTTACTCGCCTTATGGCTAAAGAGTCAAAAGTTTCTCAAACACAAGCAGCGGAGTTTGAGCAAAATTTGGATGAGTCCACATCTACTCCTCAGACCTCAGCTGCTGAGCCCACTCCTCTTGGTGACCACAGTAGCATAACCACTGCTGTGCAACCCCACCAAAAATCACCAGAAGGACCAAAAAGATATCCACCAAGCCCACCAAACCTACCAAAAAGGATCTTCTGGAAGATGAGATCCCAGAAGTTAATCCTATGACAACAAAAATGTCACAAGAAACCACTGTTGCTACTTCCTCACTGTAACGCCCAACGTTTTTATACTTTCCATATTTAGAAAGCTCGTGATGTATTTCTATTTTTGGAAACTTTTGTATCTTGTAATCGTCCTTTCGTTGTAATCTTTGTAATCATTGAAACCCGAGGCTTGAATCATAATGAAAACTCATATTGTTATTCTCATTCGTGTTATACTTATTTGTAATCATTTTATACATATACACATTCAAACGCTCATGCTTGATGCTTGGAAACGTGACAACTTGCAAATACGTGACATACATGCAGCATACGATACTTATACACGATTCAGATACTTAATCATACTTGTTAGTACTTATTATTATGCTTATATTACGTAAATAGCCCTTATACTATGCCTTTTATGCTTAAAACACCCCCAAACCATCAAATATAAACTTCAGGGGCCTAAATTGCCAAAAATCAAACTCCTCCAACCCACTCGCGGTCCGCGACCGTCCAGACCCTTCCTAGTCGCGCCCCGCCAGTCCCCCTTTTCGGCATAAACATTAACCAGCTCATGGGTTGGTCAATTTTGAAGCACAAGGATTGTGCTTCTTGCACTAAATGCCCACCTAATTAACCCTAATCCTCAGCTATAAAACCCACACTACCTCCACACTTTCTTCACTTTACAAACACTCTAAACTCACTCTCTAATCACTTCAAATCAGTTGCTAATCTCAGAATTTGGGCAGAACCTTCAAGGTTTCCAAAGTGAGTTCTAGCTCACTTCCACTTCATCTTTTTCATTGTTCTTTCTTTCTTAGCACTTGGGACACCTCTAGGATTGTTTCCTTAGGTTTTTCCATGGAAAACCAAGATGGAACTCCTTCATATTTGAGGTTGAAGTGCAAGACACTTTCTGATTTTAACAAAACTCTTTCAAAACTTATGTTTTCCTCAAACAACTTTGTGTTCTTGAGCTTACAATCAAAGCTATGATTAGTGAGACTAACCAAGGTTGTTAAACATGTAAATAAGAGTGATTTAACACTCTAAACTTTCTGTTTTGAAGAGTTTTAAGCTCACAAGTGATGCCAAGCCAAAAGCTTGATGGTAGTGTGTCCACCTTGGTTAGCTTGGGCTATCCTAACTTTGGGACCACACATCACTTGATGATTTTCATCATTATCCCAAGTAGCTTGCTAGTCCTAAAGTGTCACAACCCCGCCTAGCCGTCGACAGGTGTCGATGTGTGCTCCCCGGGCTTGGCTACATGGTATAGTGGCGACACACTTTACATTCTTGTCATTTACATTTTGTTCTTGTTCTAAGACCCTCCTTGTTACCTATGGTAACTTGTGTAGTGGTGAACATCATACGAGGTTCCAAAGTGGATGGTTAATCCTCCCACCTCCTGACACTAAGAGGTACCTAAGTGGATGGTTCATCCTCCCACCTCCTACATGATTATATAACTAGATATATATATACCTATGGACTATAATATAATCCTTGGAACCGAACCCTTGATAATGACTAAATAAGCATATGTCAAGTTAATAAGTTTGTCAGTACGTGTGTAGTTCCTTGTCAGCGATTCTTATAGGTCTTGAAACTATGAAACCACACCTAATCCTTATGGGTTATTATAAGTGTCAAGGACAAGTGCTATACCTTAGTGTGTATTTCCGTATACGTTACTTTGAATGCATTATTCCAAATCCCGAATCTCTCATTATTATTCCAACGCTCACACCTACGTTTTCCTCTTGTAGGATAACTCGGTGTTCATCCCGCAACACAAACAACTCTTCACGGACTTTGCTAATCGGAACGCTTGCAAAACCGTGAGTATACTCGAACCCCCTTTTACGTCTATCACTTTTGGGGGTGTAACATGTTTACATATAAAAAAACAACACAAAACTTATGCTTTATTACTTGCACAAACAATCCATTATACATGAACGCTTTGATACGTATGTTATGCTTATACTAGGACCGAACGTATGTGATACCATAGTCATTAGCTAATTTTGAGCCTCCATTTGACATGTATAGCGCTATAGGAGTAACGCACCGCCCGTGAACGAGTGGTCATGGTGAATTATTTATACTAGTTGCGTAAACAGAGGGTTGACTAGAAATATCGCATGCCTTGTATATGCTCGTACGTAAACTTAGTTGCCATGTGGATTTGTTTAAACTTATGCTTATACGTATGCTATGCTCAAACTTGTATACTCGCCTTTGCTTTTGCATTGAACTCGTATTTTAAACATGTTACAGGTTGAGAAGGTTGATGCCATGAAAACGAAGTAGCGATGACACTAGATACACATTTAGACGTTTAGGTTTAATATTGATGTATCAAATTTTGTCTTAGTTAATGTTGTATTTGAATTTTCCCTTGTATCGTAATGACATTATGCCATGAAATGAAATTCAGATTTAATTAATTATTGTCGCAATTAGTGTTATGAGAAATGAGCAATCTATTTCGTCCCGCCTCGATGTTTCCGCCATCGGTTGGGGTGTGACAGATTGGTATCAGAGCCATAACTATAGGGAATTAGGTAGAATTGCCATGTTCGACCTAGTCTATAGTTTAAGTGTCCATTTTTGACCATTCTATTATCATGCTTAAAACTTTATTTTTCCTCATTGCTTCTTTCCTTATCTTTTGGTCTTAATACATACATAATGTCTTTCCTAAAGACATTTTACACAAATACACTTGAAGACACTCATGATGCAAATGAGGCGATTTGCACCAAGATAGGTCCAATGACTTATGATTTTTGGTGAAATCCCTCATTTCGCGTATTCGATTTTTCACGAAGTTAGACCATCAAGTTAGGAATGACATCCACACCTTGATGGAAAACTTCCATTTAATACTCTAGTGGACCTTACACATGATTCGGAATATGCTCCTCGTTTAGTAAGAAGCAAACCACACTTAGGGTACAATGTTGTCAAGTTAGGGGTGAAACCCGCACCTTGTCAACTAGTCCCGTTCCTCGAATTTCAATATCGCCAAAGTCTCGATCGAATAGGGACATGTAGTAACTCGAAAGATCTTACGAACAACTTTGGAATAGTCGACGTTTCTCTACCCGAAAAATCCCATGTTTTATTGAGCCAATCTTTTATGTTATCTCAATTTATATGTGATTTTATACTTGTTACCTTATTCATTTGAAACCGTTACACAATTCGCACGTTTATCGCAATAAAAAACAATAATAACCCTCGTGAACAAACTAAATTTATACTCCTTATACGCATTTATACTTGATTATGCTTATTGAATACATGTTGAATACTCGTCAAATACATGCAACATACGTGCATTATCCATACTTATACATGCCAAACTTATTTTACATTATGATTCAAGTCTCATCCTTTCTTTCCCTTTCGAACTTCTAGATGGCATCTCCAAGCTCATCCGATGACCACAAGAAGAGCAAGAAGAACTCTCGTTCCAACTCCAAGAAAGAACTCGCGAACCTCGTCGCTGAAAAAATGGCCGACCATATGGCCCGAATCATGCCTGATATCGTTAGTAAGATCTAATCGAACACTGAATCGCTTCATGGTTCGGTCGACTCCAAGGTGGATAAACCTAAGACGCAATTCTTCTTCAAGCACTTCATTGCTTGTAAACCCTTAGAGTTTACAGGTAAGGATGGCGAGCGTTGCTGACTTGGTTCGAAGCCATAGAACTCGCGTTCCGTCACAGTGGCTGTCCCGACGATTTGCGTACCCAAAACGCCACAGGGTGGTTTCGATTGAGAGCTCTCGATTGGTGGACCTCTGAACGCAGCACAAGAGGGGACGATGCAGCCCACGCCCTGCCATGGTCCGAGTTGATTGCCTTCCTCATGAGCTTAGGAAGCTAGAGCATGAGTTCTGGTACCTCAAGCAAAATGGAGACGATAACGAGGGCCTAATCGCTCGTTTCAAGCAGCCTAGTATCCTTTGCCCCACCTAGGTTGATACCACTGAGAAGGCTATCAACAAGTACATCCATTTCCTACCCGACTCCTTCATGAACCCGTGGAAGCTGCCTACCTAGCAACTATCGAGGAAACCTACCGCTTGGCTGCTCGCCTTAACAGCAACCAGGTAGAGCACAAGAATGCCGCGAAGGCCTCGCTGAAAAGCGCGCACCAAGCCACCGTCGAACCTGCCACTGTTGAACCCTCACCTAAAAACCCCAAAAATAACCACAACCCCAAGAACAAGAAGTGGAAGGCTTCTGGTCAAAATTGCACGGTTGTTACTCCGCCGAACCCTCAACCCATCCAAGTCGTTGCAGCCATCGTTCCTGCTAACCCTGATCAGCCAAGGCAGGGCTACATTGGGTCTCACCCCCAGTGTACGACCTGTTTACGCCATCACCCCACTAGTACCCCATGCCGCAAGTGTGCCCAATGTCAAAGGTTTGGACACTTTGCTAACCGTTGCCGCAACTTCCCTCAACCCCAAAACACCCAATCTCAAGCCCTCACGCCTAACCCTGCTCAACCTCAAACCCAACCTCAAAATGTTCCTGTGCGAGCATGTTTCAAGTGCGGTGACCCGAGCCATCTTGCCAACGTTTGCCCTCAGCACAACGTCAACTAGCAGCCTTAGCAACAACAACAACCTCAACCAGCACGCGGAAGAGCATTTGCCCTCACCAACGCTCAGGCTCAAGTTCAAACGACGTTATCACTGGTACGTTCCTTGTTAACCATGTTTACGCTTCATTGCTGTTTGATACTGGCGCCGATAAAAGTTTTGTTTCGACTGAATTTGAACCTTTACTTAAGTGCGTACGTTCCAAATTGCCTAATCCTTTCGCTGTCGAAGTCGCAAATGGTAAAACTGTCTCTGTTGATTCTATTCTTTCTAATTGCTCCTTGATTCTAAACGATCATACATTTTCGATCGACCTCATACCTATGCAAGTGAGTAGTTTCGATGTCATAGTAGGCATGGATTGGCTTAAGCGAGTTTGTGCCGAAGTTGTTTGTTCGGAAAAGTTCATTCGCCTCCCCCTTCCTAGCAATGATTCCTTACACGTCTACAGCGAAAAACCTTCTAAAGGTCTCAAGCTTGTGTCGTGTATTCAAGCAAACAAATATTTGCGCAAGGAGTACTTTGCCTTTCTGGCCCATGTTGTGGAAAAGAAAGACAAAGGCCCGAGCGTGAGCGACATCCCTGTTGTGTTGCGATTTCCCTGATGTCTTTCCAGAGGATCTTCCTGGTCCTCCGCCTACTCGATCTGTTGACTTTCGTATTGACCTCATCCCCGGCGTAACTCCTGTTGGGAAAGCTCCTTATCGTTTAGCACCCTCGGAGATGCAAGAGCTATCTAGCCAACTTCAAGGGCTTCTTGATAAAGGCTTTATACGCCCTAGTACTTCCCCTTGGGGCGCTCCCATTTTGTTCGTCAAGAAGAAAGATGGGTCTTTTCGGATGTGTATTGACTATCGTGAACTCAATAAACTTACATCAAGAACAGATACCCACTTCCTCTTATTGACGATCTCTTTGATCAACTTCAAGGTGCGACTTGTTTCTAGAAAATCGACCTCCGTTCTGGCTACCATCAACTTCGAGTTTTCGAGGGAGATGTACCTAAGACTGCCTTTCGCACACGTTATGGACACTATGAGTTCATGGTCATGCCTTTTGGTTTGACTAACACGACTGCAGTGTTTATGGATCTCATGAACCGCGTGTGTAAACCTTTCCTCGATCAATTCGTAATCGTATTCATCGACGATATTCTCATCTACTCCAAGACGAAAGAAGAACATGGGTGACATTTGCAACTTATTCTTCAACTTTTGCGTACCGAACGTCTTTATGCCAAATTCTCCAAGTGTGAATTTTGGCTAAAAGAGGTTCAATTTCTTGGTCACACCCGTCAATGAACTCGGTATACATGTTGACCCCGCAAAGATAGAAGCTGTGAAGAATTGGATTGCACCTAAATCGCCTTCTGAAATTCGTTCGTTCCTTGGCCTAGCTGGATATTATCGCCGTTTCATCTCGAACTTCTCCAAGATTGTCGTTCCTTTAACGTCCTTGACCCAAAAAGATAAACCTTTTGTTTGGGGTCCCGAACAAGAGGAGTCCTTTCAAACCCTCAAGGACATTCTCTGTAATGCTCCTATCCGTGCACTTCCCGATGGAAACGATGATTTCGTCGTGTATTGCGATGCTTCAAACCAAGGTCTTGGTTGCGTTCTTATGCAACGGGACAAGGTTGTCCCTTACGCGTCGAGACATCTCAAGATTTATGAGAAAAAACTATACTACGCACGACCTTGAACTTGGTGCAGTTGTTTTTTGCGTTAAAGATTTGGCGACACTACCTTTATGATACTAAGTGTACGGTCTTTGTCACACCCCGACCGATGGCGGAATCACCGGGGTTAGTGGCACTAGGCGACCAGATTGTTCTCACGAGAATTTCCATAACAATTATTCACAACATTACTAAACGTTTAACATCCCATACTATTAAACATAATATTCTAAATAATCAATACAAATTCCAAAGTTTTCTTATAAAAACAAACGGCTCGATTTCCCCTAGATTTCATACATAAGTTCAAAATCTGAAATACATCAACAAACTAACTAAACAACTAAACTACGCTAAGCATGCAACATCCAAGCATCCATAGCTAAAATCCTCAACCTGTTACATACGTTAAAATACAAGTCAATACAATTAAGTAAAGGTGAGCATACAGGTTTAAGTACTACTAGCATAATCGAGAAAACGTTTGCGAAATAATCTAACTACACATCATGATACACCGAAACAATTCACACAGATTAATATAGACTTATTTCTCATGCTAACTACCGTGAGAAGGCTTGCGCGTCCATCCTAACTAGACCCTATCGGGTGTAAGCCACACTATAGTACCATACTAGCTAAGGAGGCAAGTTAACGAAAATAAGTCCTAGTCACATGTTTCTAGTATCACGCATTGAGCATATATAATTAGATTATTCGCGTGTGATAAACAGTTTGATTTGTGAAGTGATTTTGATATAGGAATGTATGTAACACCCAAAAAGTGCGTTAAAGCGAAAATGGGTCAAGTATACTCACTGTGGGTGCGTTTTGGTAAGAGTTCGGGATCTGAGGAGAGTTGAGAAGAGCGCCAGATCTGCCTGCATACGCGAACGGAAGTACATCAGTCTACGAAAAGCTGAAATGGTTAAGTCTTGGTTGGGCAGCAGCCAAGTTCGGGCGAACTTGTGTGTAAACACACAAGTTCGAGCGAACTTGTATGATTTTGGTGAGATTAGAGCCAAGTTCGGTCGAACTTGATGAGTTTCCTGAGAAACTTGTCAAGTTCGGGTGAACTTGTAAGAAATTCTTACTGACCAGGCAAGTTCGGTCGAACTTGTATGGTTTCCTAAGAAACCAGGCAAGTTCGGGCGAACTTGCAAGAAAATTCGGTGAAGAAATACTCAAGTTCGGTCGAACTTGACCCAAATGGGTATGACAAGAAAGTCGGTCGAACTTGACCTGATAAGCTGGTGATTCTCGAGCGAACTTGGTGTTTCCGAGTCCAAAATCTTGCGTTTTCGCGTCGTTTGCTGAGTAAATCGAGTGTTCATCCCGCCGACCTTGTGCTACTGAGCAAACTTAGGTCAGAGAGGTCTTTTCAGAGCAGTTTTAGTCGTTTTATAAAAGCGTGGGCTAATCCGGACGAACTTCGGGGTTCGTTCAGGTTAGTCCGGCTTGTGTAAACCGTCACAAATGTCCGTGTGCTTCCAGATCTGGGATCTTGAATGATAGATGCTTCGTTTCATATCAGAAAATGAACAAAACATCCTTAAAAGTCCGTATTTTGTGTCAAAATCGATATTTATCAAAGGTTTTCTCAGATCTAAAACTTACAAGTCGAGATCTTGCAGATCTCGTGTTTGGGAAGCCTCTGCTAACACCAAACGAACTTGTATTGTGTAGATCTAAGCTTAAAACATAAGTTTTGGAAGAAAAAGATGAAGATTTTTGTAAAAGAAGAGATTTGATCAAAACGAAGGCTACGCCTTGTGCCAAATTCGTTGTAAACCTTTGTTGGTTGTTGATAAACGTTGTTGCAGTGAAATCGGGTCGATTCTTACTTAGAACACGAAGGTTTCGGGTTGAGAGAGCTCTGGGCGAACTTACAGCAAGTACAAATGAGAGAAATGAGCTTGGTATTTATAGGCGAAGGCAAAAAGAGAGCTGGTGAGACCAAGTTCGGCCGAACTTGCATGAAAACATGCAAGTTCGTGCGAACTTGATGGATTTGGGAAGAATTATGAGTAAGTTCGGCCGAACTTGTGTATACTTATGCAAGTTCGCGCGAACTTGATAAAACAAAAGGGGGTTCCTGGTTGCCAGGCAAGTTCGGGCGAACTTGTGGTAGTCAAGTTCGGCCGAACTTGGCCTGGTGACCAAGTTCCGTTTGCCGATTTCGCGTTAAGGGTTCGTTTGGTTATTCGGTTCACATTAGATAGTTATATTAAACATCTAATTGATATAATAGCGTGATTTAGCGATTCGAGAGTGCGAGAGCAATGAGATAGCGAGCGTAAACATAACTACAAACACACATAACACATAAATAATATAAACCACATAAATAACTGCGATTTGCGATGCGATGAGATTGGCGATGCGATTTAATAAGCGATTAGATGTGATAATAACGTAATACACCGTAATTAATTAACATAAACTTTATTATACTCGAATCTCGGGAATACATAAGACAGAAACAAATGAAAAAGATAACAACGAAAAACAGAGTTGTTACAGTCTTCACCGACCACAAGAGCCTTCAACATATCTTTGATCAAAAGGAACTCAACATGCGTCAACGTCAGAATTGTTAAACGACTACGATTGTGACATTCGCTACCACCCTGGCAAGGCGAATGTTGTAGCCGATGCACTAAGTCGTAAAAGATTACAAAGTCAGAAATTGGCTCGTATTTACACGGATGAAATCATTAGTCGTCATGGTACTCCTGTTGACATCATTTCCGATCGCGATGATCGTTTCACCTCCCGCCTTTGGCAAACATTTTAATCCGCCCTTGGCACTCGTCTTAACCTTAGCACCGCTTTCCATTTCAATCTGACGGTCAAACTGAGCGTACTATCCAAACCTTGGGTATATGCTTCGGTCATGCGTCGATTTTGGCGGCAATTGGGATTCGCACTTACCATTGGTAGAATTCTCGTACAATAATAGTTATCACGCAAGTATTCAAATGACTCCATTTGAAGCATTGTATGGTCGTAAGTGTCGTTCGCCTATTTGTTGGCACGAGATCGGAGACTCTTAAATCACCGGTCCCAAACTGATACAAGAGACAACGAACAAGATCTTACAAATCCGTGATAACCTCCTCAAAGCTCGAAGCCGACAAAAGAGTTATGCCGACAGAAGACGCAAACCATTGGAATTCAACGTGGGTGATAACGTACTTCTCAAGGTCTCCCCTTGGAAAGGTGTTGTTCGATTCGGTAAGAAAGGCAAGCTCGCTCCTCGCTATGTAGGTCCTTTCAAGATTCTCGAGAGGATTAGCAAGGTATCGTATCGTCTGGATCTGCCTCAAGCGCTCAACAACGTTCATCCTGTCTTTCATGTTTCAAACCTAAAGAAGTGTCTAGCTGAAGAATGACTTCAAGTTCCACTCGAAGATCTTCAAATCAACGAGACCTTGCATTTTGTGGAGAAACCGGTTGAAATCATGGACCGAGGAATCAAGCAATTAAGGCGCAGTCGAATTCCTATCGTCAAGGTTTGATGGGAAGGTAAGCATGGCGCTGAATTTACTTGGGAACTCAAGAGTGATATGAAGACTAAGTATCCGCATCTCTTCGTTGCATCTTCCTAAAATTCGGGACGAAATTTCCTAAAGGAGGGGAGACTGTAACGCCCAACGTTTTATACTTTCCGTATTTAGAAAGCTGTGATGTATTTCTATTTTTGGAAACCT